>PVIH01004208.1:84475-145138 GCA_004025045.1 Sigmodon hispidus
ATTAAAGTGTCCTGTGTTTTGCCCACCTGGACTCCTGGTGGGGGGGTGGGGAGGGGGGGTGGGGGGGGATATGGTCTTTGTTTTACCTGCAATGCATTCTCAGGGAGTGGTTGCTTTAACTGCAGAGTTGAATGACCCTTTGTTTACCTTGGCTTCTGCTCTGGCCCGCAAAGGAAGCTTGGAGCCAGTTTTTTTAATTGTTTGTATGTATGCACAAATACATGCACACAAGTGTGAGCATTTTGGTGTTGGGGTACTCTCAGTGACCAGAAAATAATGCTGTATCCCTATAGCTTGAATTATAGCCAACTGACACAGATGCCTGGAAATGAGCTTATGTCCTGTAGAAGAGCAACCCACGGCTAGGCCATATTTTCAGCTCTTAAAAGTAGAACAGCTATTTTATAACGTAAGTTTACAAAGCTAAGTGTCTCTTAAGATAGCTTTCAGAATATTGTAAAGATATAAGGGAAATTTCTAGAACCTCACAAGCAGAATATTAGTTAATAACTTCTGTAGTTAATAAAGATACTACTGTTTTATCCTATTTTAACTAAAGAAAAAAATTGAAAATACATGGAATTACTTCCTTTTCAATGGAAATTATGCCAATGAAGGTTCTCCTATCTATTCTTTTGAAACCAGAACCCAAATAGTCTTTCTTATAGAAGTTGCCTTTTTTATGATTTTTTTTTGTAGTAATAGAAAAGTAACAAATTCAATGTCCAAAGATGTTTGAGGAGCCATTTTAGAAGAAAAGTAATATTCATTATGCTTCTGTAATCTGATTAGGAATATTAAAATAGAGTCACATGTGGAACTCAGAAAAGTTGGTTTACATGAGATTAAATGTAGTAGTGGTTACCAGAGGCTGGGGAGGACAAACAGGGGATTAAGAGAGAGTTTGATCAGTAAGTAAGGCTAAGACAAAAAGGAAAGGTTAGTTTTTTTATTGCACAACAGGTTGGCTATAAATAACAGTGATATATGTTTTTAAAAGTTGGAAAAATATGTTTTTCCCACAAGAAAATAGTATTTTTTTTTAAGAAAATGTATTACTTACTTTGATTTAAACATTTCAATACCATATATAAACCTGTATCAAAACATCAAATGGTAGTCCCTAAAAATAACTCAATTTTTGCGAAATATCCAAATTTATTGTTTAAAAATAAGAAGAAATAATTCTTCCTAGGAGAATCAACTATCAAATGAAAATACTGTACAATTTAACTTTTTGTTAGATAACTTCTGGAAAGTTCAGTTCTAAATGGAATGTTACTTGAAAAGATTTTTTTATTACAATCTTCAGAAAGAATGTAGATCCAACCAGGTGGATGGCAGTCCTGGGTCTGCATATGCAATCAAATCTGACTTCTCAAGTAGAAAGATGGTGATCGATCAAATTGTCGTAAACCCTCATTATGATAATTAAAAGAAGTTCATTGACAATGCTATGATGCATCTTGAGTTTAAAATGAATTACACAGATTATATACAGGCTATTGGTATACAAGAAGAAAATCAAATATTCATCCCAGGGAGACTTTGTTCAGGTGCTGGCTGGGGATATACTGAAATTCAAGATTCTATTGCTATGTGCTAAAAGAAGCTGATGTCCTGCTTATATCCAATGAGAGGTGCCAACAATAGCTGCTAGAATACAACATAACTGAAAATATGATATATGCAGGACATGAAGAAGGAGGTAAAGACTCCTGTCAGTGTGATTCAGGAAGACCACTAATGTGCCAAGAACATGACAGGTGGTTTCAATGTGCACTGTCTAATCGCCCTGGTATATATGTTCATGTCTCAAGGTTTATTGAGTGAATACAAAGTTTTCTACATTAGGCATTTTCCTGACAAAAAGTGAAAGTTTGACAGTTTTTATGCTTGTTTGTTTTTTCTTTTTACTTAAAGTAGCATGATAACAGAGAGTTTCATGAGAAGAAAAAAAAGCTTTTATTTTAAACTAAATCATTTAAATGCTAGGATGAGAAAGACAGGCAAAACAAGAAATTAAAATCAATTTTTATAACATAAAGTAACTCCAAAATACATTTTTTATAATAAACAGTTATTATATTATAGACAAAATAAGAAAACCAAATGCATACATTATCTTAGAATGAAAAGAATTTTAGAAGATTAAATTTTCTGATCCATCAATAGTAAATATTAAAGTTTTATTGCTCTTTTCAGAGTCAGACCAAGTGAGACTTTGATGAAACTAGAATTTCTAACATAGTTCATTAAATTATTAGTAATAGGCCTTTAAAGTTCTTCCCACTCACATATATTCCCAAATATCACATTTACATAATCTCCTGAAGTATATTCCATACACCACCAAATACTCTGTTCTATTTTAACTTCTACAGAAATTACTGATTTATGTCAAATTGGCTTTTTTGATAAATATAGTTTACTGAGTGATTTATGTGATAACTGTTCTCAGCAAATAGTGCATCATTTTCCTTTACTTACTAGTAAAGTTGTTTATTCTTTATGTTATTTGTGCCTCTTTTATAAAGCAAATATGTAATTTCGTAAAATACAGAAAAAGAGCAGTAAATCCCATGTGATCCATCATAGTTCTGATGAGTTCATAATACATGCACATGCACATTCAGGCTGATGTTAGAGTGAGAGTGAGGGTAGCAGCAGGACTGACTGAGAACTTAACTGACATACTCCTTTACAGAGTTGTGGGCAGTATTAGAATGAATAAACAGTGGTTGAATGCTCTCCAGAGACTCATAGCAAATACTGATTTCATCTTCCACTATGAAGGGATAAAGTGAAAAGACAGTATCAGGAAAGGAGAGAAACCTCAGAGATTGAAAGAGAAGTATCACCCAGCAGCTGTGATTGCAGAACACACCAGAGCAAAGATGGAGGCAGCAAGGAAAAGTCCCCCTCTCCTAGAAATGCATGCACAATTTTGTTGTCAGGATACAATTATTCTCAAGGTCTTCCCATATACCCCTACCTTTGCAGTTAAATATGTGGATTCTCTAAATCCACATAAAAGGATACACTAGAAAGAGTTAAAGAAAATAAAGAAGAAAAATCAATTCTTGATAAAATAAAAGGGAACATTTTTTTCTGTTCAGCTTCCACATAAGTTAACATTTTAGTTTTTTTTTTTTTCTAACTGTTTTAGGTTTTAAAGATATTGTCATTATTTAACACTTGCAAGATGCGAGATGATGTATGATGCTTGCATGCTTCCACTGTGGAATGTTTATGTCATGTGAAATTAACTATCATTACCTCAAGCCATTTTTGTAGGATGAAAATATTTAAGATCTATGATTTTTGCAAATATAAAATATATTGGGACAATTTTTAGCATTCAGGCAATGGTATGACTATCTAGCAACATGCTTTCTCAGGTTGTTTCCATCCTCTAAGATTCAGCTTCTCTGTGTGCAGCAGCCTCCTGCAATAACAGCAGCTTTTGCCAACCTGCAATCTCTAATTATATCTGCTTCCAGAATACTATGCTAGGTTGTATGGATTTTTTATGTTTTGTACTTTGAGGTGTTGATAGTTAAAATGCTATATTTTAAAAAATTATTTAATAAGATATTATAACAAAATTCAAATAGTATTTGATAATCTTGTAATATTTCTGGAAATATTTATATTCTCTACCTTTTTGCTTAATTAGTTATGACATGTTTGAATTATGTCTATACTGCCTTTAATATTTTACTATACTTCTAATACTTTACTACAAATACTATTTCTAAGCACCAGAGATCAATAATTAAAATTATCAGCACATATCAATAATAATAAAACAATGGTGAAAATGAAGTCAAATAAATTGTTGAAAATAAGCATATTTAGTTTAACCTGGACAAAACTTAATCCAATATTAGTAATTCCGTTAGGTACTTAAATAATTTCTAGGTGAACAATGATTGAAGTCATAGCCAAGTGAAGCCCCTGTTAGTTTTAGCCACTATTGTCTAGGTCTCACAGGTACACACAGATTGACTTCTTAGGGAACTGAAGGGTCTGAGATTCCTTACTCATTTTCCAGTAAGCTCTACTTCTTCAGCAATAGTGAACCTACACAATATATGATGAAAACATGAAGCTTGATTCTATTAAAGACAAAAAGGAAATACAAAAACAAACACTGAAACACTTTTTTTGATTTAAAAAAAATACATTAAAATAAAATATTACTGTTTTGCCTTTAAAACAAGTTAATTTCTGTTTCTTACCTGAACAGCTTGATTCATTGTGTTAGGTTTTTCTCCCAAGTTTTGCCACATGGACTATCTAGGCTATGTGACTTATTGCATTCTATATAAACCAAATAAAACTTAACTTGTTATATATGTGTATTTTTAAAAATAATTTTTGTATTTTAATTCTAAATTCTAAAATTAATACTAATAAATAAATCACTCGAGCTACAACCCCATGTAGCATCATTGACTGTTCTTCTGTTTGCCTGCAGAAGTTTAGTTGCAGTTTGGTGATCTCCTTTTCTTTTTCTAATTATTCTCACACTCTCAAAAAATAACATTATATTTCAAAAACTGATAAAATCATACTATTTTCAAACCAGAATTTACAATTTTAATTTGTCACCTCTCTGAAAATGAATTTTAAAAAAGGCCTGAAAATTAAAATCTTGGAATGTACCATCTAATTCTGGAAGCCATACAAATAAAAAAAGAGAGAGAGGGAGAGAAGGGAGTCCTATTAACTGGTCAGTCAATACCCTTGCTTGTTCCTGAAGCTACCATTAATTTTATGTTCAAGAACTATTTTCTTAATCAGAGTCAATGGTATAGCCCCCTCATGACTGATAAATGACGTACATACACTTTGAAAGTATGTTATAGTTAGATGCCTTTATTTATTTAAATCAAATTCCAATACTGTAAAATTCTCAGTGGCTGTTAATGAATTTTTGACATAAACTTGTAGTAAGACATATACATTAGCTATACCTTCATATTTAAAAATGAATAATGTGGTCTAATGAGTGAGGATCCAGCCTAACAAAGACAAATAGGTCACTATGTGACAGATCCCATGACTCAAACTGTCAATGTACAAATAATGACATGGGCAGTATGTGGAGCCTCGAGAGGTAGGATCAGACTGATCCTGGGCATGGGCTGCCACCCTAGAACCCAGTCCTTGCAAAGGAATGCCTAACCCAGTTCTGACATTGGGATGAGGAAATTAGACCTGGTGGAGTGGATGTGCCATGCTTAGCTGACCCACTTTGGGATTTCTTGCCCATTTGGGGAAGGAGGGAATGGGGTGAGAGGAGACTAAAGGCTAACTGGAAGGGATTGGGAAGAGAGAAGAGCAGGCAGGGGAATATATGGGGGGAAAGACCTTTTTTTAAAAATAAATAAAAGAATTTAAAGCAACAACATAAAAAGAAAATTACCAGGTTTCTTTTTTGGTGGGTTTTTGTTGTTGTTGTTGTTTGTTTGTTTTTAGTGTTTATCAAGCTATTGAACAGGATTATTTTTGAAATCTTGATTTTCCTGTTATTTCATATGAAGTTAACTATTGCATTGGGATATTGATGGAGATTGCATTGAATCTGTAGATTGTTTTTGGTAAACTTGCCATTTTTACTACGTTGATCCTACCTACCCAGGATCATGGGAGATCTTTCCATTTTTTTATATCCTCTTCAATTTCTTTCTTCAGTGATTTTGTCAAATATGTCTGCTACTTCTTTGCTTAGTGTTATGCCAAGATATTTAATGCTATTTGCAGCTATTATAAAAGATGATGTTTCCCTTATTTATTTTTCAGCCCTTTCATTTTAAGTGTATAGGAGGCCTATTGATTTCTGGGGTTTTTTTAATCTTGTAGCTTGCTACATGGGTAAAGGTGTTTAATCTACCTTTATTTATTTCCTGGTAGAATTTTTGGGGTCAGTTATATATATGATCATATCATTTGCACAAAAAGATAGTTTGACTTGTTCCTTTCCAATGTGTATTCCCTTAATCTCCTTTAGTTCTCTTACTGCTTTAGCTAAAACTTTGAGAACTATGTTGACTAGAGAGAGACACACACACACAGAGAGAGAGAGAGAGAGAGAGAGAGAGAGAGAGAGAGAGAGACAGACAGAGAGAGAGAGAGGACAGCCTTGTTTTGCTTTGTTCCTTATTATAGTGGGATTGCTTTAAGTTTTTCACCGTTTAGTTTATCAGCTTGATATATATTGTCTTTATTATAGTTAAGTATTTTTCTTTTATTCCTATCTCTCTAGGCCTTTTATCATGAAGAAGTGTTGGGTTTTGTCAAAGGCTTTTCAGTATCTAAGGAGAAGATTATTTGCGTGTTTTTTTTTTTAATCTTTCAGTTTGTTTAAATGATAGATGACACGCACAGTTGTCTGTATGTTGAACCATCCCTGTATCTCTGAGATGAAGCCTACTTGATCATGGTGGATACTTAAAAAAAAATACGTTGTTGGACTTTATTTACCAGAATTTTATTGAGTATTTTTGCATTAGTGTTCATGAGGGATACTGGTCTGTAATTCTGTTTCTTTGTTGCATCTTTGAGTAGCTTGGGTATCAGGGTGTTTGTGGCTTTGTGAAAAGAGTTTGGCATTATTTCTTCAGTTTCTATTGTAGTTTGAGAGTATTTATATTAGTTCCTCTTTGAATGTCTGGTATAATTCTGCACTAAAACCATCTGGTCCTGGGCTTTTTTAACTTGGTAGACCAATAATAGCAGCTTCAAATTCCTTTGAGGTTATAGATCTGTTTAAGTCATTTATCTGATCTTGATATAATTTTGGTAAGTGATAACTTTCTAGAAAGTTGTCTATTTCATTTAGGTTTTCAAATTTAGTTAAGTATAGATTTTAAAAGTATAACCTAATAATTCTCAGGATTTCCTGAATGTCTGTTATTATATCTCCCTTTTCATTTCTGATTCTGTTAAATTGGATAGTCTCTGTCTGCCTTTTGGTTAGTTTGGATAAGAGTTTATCTATCTTGTTGACTTTCTCAATTAACCTACTCTTTGATTAATTGATAATTTGTATTTTTTATTTTAATTTTATTGACTTCAGCTCTAAGTTTGATTATTTCTTGCCATCAACTCCTTCTAGGTGAGTTTGCTTCTAATTGTTCTAAAGCCTTCAGCTGTGCTGTTGGGTCTCTTATGTGAGATGTCTATAGGATTTTCATATAAGCATCTAGTGTTAAGTGATTTCCTCTTAGCACTGTTTTCATTGTGTCCCAAAATTTAGTTATGATGAGGATTCTTTTCATTGAATTCTAGGAAGTCTTTGATTTCTTTCTTAACTTCTTCCTTGACCCAGTGGTGTTTCAACCTAGAGACATTCCATTTCCATGAATTTGTAGGCTTTCTGTGATTTTTGTTGTTGATGAATTCTAACTTTAGACAGTGGTAGTCTGATATGATACAAGGAGTTATTCACATATTTGTATCTATTGATATTTGCTTTATAACTGAGAATGTGGTCAATTTTAGAGAAAGTTCTATGGGGTGCTGAGAAACATGTATATTCCTTTGTTGGGAAAAAAAGTTTCCCACTATTAGTGTGTGGGGTTTGATGCGAGGCTTAAAATTTAGTAGCGTTTCTTTGATATTTGTAGGTGCCCTTGTGGTTGGGGCATAAGTATGCAGGATTGAGATTTCACCTTGGTGGATTTTTCTAGACAGGAATAAATAATGCTTGTCCTGGTTTCTTTTAATTGATTTTAGTTTGAAGTCTATTTAGTTAGGTATTATGATGGCTGCACTAGCTTGTTTCTTAGGACCATTTGATTGGAAAGTCTTTTCCCAACTCTTTATTCTGAGCCTGTGTCTGTCTTTGAAGTTGATATGGGTTTCTTGTATACACTAGAAGAATGACTCTTGTTTTTGTATCCATTGTGCTAAGATGTGTCTTTTTATATGTAAATTGAATCCATTGATATTAAAGGATATTAATGACCACTGATTGTTATTTTCTGATATTTTTGGTGGTAGCATGTGTGTTTCCCTTCTTTGGGACTTTCTTCTATTGGATTATTGATTGCTTGTCGTTTCATGGGTGTATCTGGTTTCCTTAAGTTGGAGTTTTCCATCTTGTGCTTTCTGAAGGGCTGGATTTGTAGATAGGTATTATTTAAATCTGGTTTTGTTACAATGTATCTTGTTTACTCCATCTAAGGTGATTGATAGTTTTGCTGGGCATTGTAATCTAGTTTGGCAGCCATGCTCTTTTAGTGTCTAAAAAACATGTGACAAGGAGCTTCTTGCTTTCTTTGTTTTCATTGAATAATCTAATATTATTCTGATGGGTATACCTTTATAGGTAATTTTGTCTTTTCCCTGTTAAGCTCTTAGTATTATTTCTTTGTTCTGTAGGTTCAGTGGCTTGATTATTATGTGTTGAACAGACTCTTTTGGGGGATATAGTCTATTTGGTTTTATATAAACTTCTTGTATTTTTATAGACTTTTTTTTGATAGGTTGGAAAAGTTTTCTATGATTTTGATGAATATATTTTCTGTGCCTTTGAGCTGGTATTCTTCTCCTTTTTTGATTCCAATTATTCTCAGGTTTGGTCTTTTCATGGTGTCCCAAATTTCCTGGCTAGATATTTTGTGTTATAGCTTTTTTGGTTTTAGTGTTTTTTGTTTGTTTGTTTGTTTGTTTGTTTGTTTTTTTGACTGACATACCTGTAGTGGAAAATCAGAAGCTACTCAGGTAAACTCTGATGATGAATCTGGTCATGGTGTGGGCAGCTGGGAAGACCCCAGGATGAAGAGATAGCTCAGTCTCTTTTGACCTGCAGGGGGTTATAGAGTAAGCTCTGTGGCACTCCCCTGTGCACTGCCTCTTCCTTTACTTCCCCTCTGAATCTCCTTTGTACTGTGTTTTTGGAATAATAAATATTACCAGATTATATACATATAGTGGCTTGGTACCATCTGCAATACATACATATTTCCACTATTTAATCTTCCACTTCAGAGATTCTCTCTTCCATTTCTTGTATTTTGTTGGTTATACTTGTATGTATAGTTCCGATTCATTTCTTCAGGTTTTCTTTTTCTAGCATTGCCTTCAATCGTGCCTTCTATATTGCTTCTATTTCAATTTTTAATTCCTGAAATATTTCTTTCACTTTTTTTGTTTCTTTTTTTTTCTTTTTTCTTACTTTCTTTTAGGGATTTGTTAATTTTTTTCAATTGTTTGTTTGAGTTTTCTTCTATTTCTTTAAGGACTTTTTTATACTCTTTTAAGGCTTCTATTATCTTAAAGTTGTTCTTAAGGTTATTTCCTTCTGTTTCCTCTTCATTGGCACTCAGGTCTTGATGTTGTATAACCACTAGCTTCTTCTGGTAGTGCCCTGTCGCTCTTTATATTTTATTTGTATTCTTGCAGTGGCATACACCCATTGCTTCCTCTATTCACATTTAGTCAGCTCTTAGTCAGCTATTAATCAAGGAGCTGTGGGTGTCCAGTTGGTGTATGATAAAGCAGTTTGCTTTCTTAGCAGGGTTTGGCCATGAGATGTCCCTTCAGCTAGGGTTTTTGGAGATTGAGCTTGCAGAGGATCTCCCTATTGGCTTTGGTTTAGGTATGGAGCTGGGTGTGGATGGGGCTTCAGGGGCTGTGTACCAAAGGTCTCTTCTTGCCCTGGGTTCATGGGGTGGCACTTACCTCATAGTTAATTGTGGACCAAGGGTGAAAAACACCTTCAAGCAGTATGAAAGCTAGCCTGTAAAGATGCAGCTTCAAGGTCCATGCCAGTTTGATTTTATCTTTTCTAGTATCAATTATATAATACATTCAGTAATATGAGATTTATATTATATTCTGGAAAGTAAAAGCAATGGGGAAAAAATCTGGTGTCTTAGGTTTCTATAGATGTTAAGAGACTGTGACCATGACATTTCTTATAAAAGAAGACATTTATTTGGGGGCTGGCTTACAGGTCAGAGGTTTAGTCCATTATCATCATGGAAAGAATCAATGCAGAATGCAAGCAGTCATGGTACTGGAGAAGGATCTGAGAAAGATCTGGAGAAGGATCTGAGTTCTACGTATTTATCCACCTGCAGGAGAAGTAAAACTCTGTATCACACTGAACATAGTTTGAGCATCAAGACCTCAAACCTTACCACCAATGTATCACTCTTTTTCTAACAAGGTCACACTTCCTCCAAAAAAAATACTTCTTAATAGTTCAATCAGGAGTCATTTTCTTTCAAATCATCTTAGTTTATAATTTTTGAATATCCATAAAATGTCAATGGCCTGCACCTTCAAAAAATATAACCTGTTTCTGACACTGGCCTTTTTATTTGCTGGTTGATGCCTGGAGTCTAGTAGAACATTGTTGCCTTCTTATAGGGGACTTCTTCAAAGTCTCTGTCTCTGGATCTGTGTGTGTGTGTGTGTGTGTGTGTGTGTGTGTGTGTGTGTGTATGTGTGTGTGTGTGACTCTCAGTCTCTGTCTCTCCCCTCTCTATGGAAGATTCTACAGTAATTGATCATTATACTTTTTGAAAGGTCTTCAATATTATTTCTTCCTTAATTATTACCTTTTCTATTGTACCATATAATTCCCATCTTACCAGTTTAACTCTTACAGTTAAATTTAACTCAACAGTTTAATTTTATTTTGGGATGAATGGCAGAGGTTTCCATTGCCCACAGATGGTAATTCTATGTATGCAAGATTCCAAAATGCTCTAGGTGTGAACTGTTCCTCAGAAAATATTCAGCAAATTTTTGTATGCCTTCCTCTTAAAAACAAAAACAGTATATTTAGAAAAGATCTAAATCTGATTTAAAATTTCTTTCCAAATTTCAGAAAAATATGTCTTCCAGTATAATCAGTTTCTTATACATCACCCATTAGAACAGCTGCTAGGTAAGAAGCCATTTGGGAACATGATTGTAACATATCCTTTACACATAATGGGGAGTGGGTGGAAAGCCTAAATTGGCAGGAGATTTTAGGCAGTTCACTTAGATTCTGGAAATATAAAATATCCTAATGAATAATCTTCAAGAATTAAAATTTTTACTGATTTTTAGGTGATACCTCATGTACAATCTGGACAAGAGGAACAAATACATTTCAAAAACTTAAACAATGCATTCTCAGGTTTCCAATACTGGAAGAACTATCCATACCCACACTTCCCTTTTTTTAGACAACTTGGATGGGTGCACATTTATAAAACACTACAAAGCTACTGAAAGGTAAAAATATATGAAGAAAGAAAAGAAAATGAAATCTTGCTGTGCCTTCCTTAGTGAGAAAATTTTGCCGACATAAGCACATCCCAAAGTATTCAGACTGTGAGTTGGCCTATCAGATGAAACATCAAAATTTTCCTTAGCTAAAGTTGCTCTGAGTAGCCAATAAAATTGAATACCTTTTGCTGGTAAGGGTATTTAAAAGATATCCTTATTTAGGAAGGCATACTCATCAAGTTTCATGCTGACAGTTGCTTTTGTAGCTTCCAGAGGTCTGCTTACTAGGATGAACACTGCACAGAATTCTCTCAAGAAATCCCCAAGTGGCATGTGACAATGAAATCAAGAAAAATAGTCTGAAAAATCTGTGTTATTTTATTTAACTCAATCATAAATGGGGTTCAGAACTAAAAAGGGAATTCCCAGCAGAATTACAAATGGTTGAAAGGCACTTGAAAAAGTGCTCATCATCTTTAGCCCTCAGAGAAATGAAAATCAAAACAACTTTGAGATACCACCTTACACCTGTCAGATTGACTAAGATAAAAGACACAGATGACAGACTATGCTGGAGATGTTGCAGAGCAAGGGAAACACTCCTCCATTGTTGGTGGGAGTGTAAGCTTGTTCAGTCACTCTGGAATGCAGTATGGTGGTTTCTCAAAAACTGAGAATCAATCTCCCCAAGGACCCAGCAATACCACTTCTGGGTATATACCCTAAAGACACACAATTACACTCCAATGGCATTAGCTCAACTATGCATTATTTGTAATAGCAAGAACCTGGAAACAACTTAGATGCCCCTCAACTGAAGAATGGATTAACAAACTGTAGTATATCCACACAATGGTGTACTACTCAGCAATGAGAAAAAAATGGTATCCAAAATTTGCAGGCAAATGAATGGATTTAGAGAATATCCTCCTGAGCAAGGTATCACAAACCCAGAAAGATAAGCAGGGGATGTACTCTCTCATTAGTGGACTCTAAACAAACAAAAAAGCAAACAGAAAGCCAAGGAAGCCCAAGCTGCAAACCACAGCCACTGAACAGCTTGGGATGCGAAACACCTTGGACTGACCCCTTGGATCCCACTCCTGATAGAAGAACACCTGACTCACTCTTGATACTGGGGGGAGAAATGGAGATTTGCCAGGAGTGGAGGCTGAACTAAACAATATTGGAACCTTGGGATCTTGAGATTGCCTGCCCCCGGGAGAGGGGGGTCATGTGGAGAAAAAACAATGATCTGATGTGGTGGGAGGGGGAAGTAGAGACCTTGATCAAGAATATTCAGGGATAGAAAATGTGACTTCTTTATTTATAATAAGAAAAGAGATTTTTCTCAAATACTGATTCTAATAGAAAACCTCCTTTATGATTAAGATAGTTCTTCATTGAGTCATTGAACCGAGTGTACTAAGCAATATCGTTTATCAGACAAAAACCTGACTGAACTAACTGTTTATTAAAACACAATCATTTAGGTTACCAAGTAAGGTGTAACCTCTGAACTGGAATATTCTGTTAATGTATTTTCACTGAATTTACTGTCTTCCATCTTTCACATACTGTATAGTCATGATGTGTTACCTATACTGATTGTCTTGGGTGTCAACTTCATGTAAGTAGAAGAATATACACCAAGAGAAAAACTGTTCTTATCATGTTTCTCAGTTCTCAGATTCAATTCCCATCCACCATTATACAGAACTCACTGTTCACCAGATACTCACCCACTTGTGAATTATAATCCCCTGACCACAGTCATCAAATGTCAAAACTCACCTGCTTGCTACCACAGCATTATTACTCTGGGGAACTAGAAAGTCTCTGATTGCATGTCCTATTTATATTTGCTATATATATATTTTAGCTACAATCCTTAGTGACTCTGACTTTTTGCATGAAGTGAGGACTATAGCATCAAGTCATAAAACACAGTAGGAGTCATTACTGGAGCTAAAAATAAGTTGCATCTGATAGATGCCATGTATATATACAGAAGAACCTCTGATACACAATCATAAAAATAAAAGACATTTTGCCCAGGATGAAAGCTCTAAAAATGAAGCACATGCTAGAAGGAGGTTCAGTTCCTTGCCTGGCCTTGACATTAATCTAACCTTCCCATTATTATATAAGAACTATCCCTGTGGGTCAAGACACAGATATTATTCCAGTGGGAATGTTTAGTGTAGGTGTTATTAGCATATTTGAATAGAAAGGCTGCCTAATGACTTCTAAAGGCTATAAAATGTGGCCTGAAAAATTTTTTCAATGTCTTCTGGTTCCACAGTTGAACTCAAAAATGACTGGGAAATTGCTAGGTATCCCTTCAAAATTATCTGAAGTCAGCTTGCTAGCAGACCTGGACTACAAACAAAATCTACCAATCTCTGTATAAAGTGGGTAAGATAGTGTCAGCACAATGCATGACCAAAAAAATGAAACAAAGTTCTTTCTCTGAAAAAGGGAAAACTGAATGCAAATACTTTCACCAGAAACTTTTCCTTGTGTAATTGTAACTTTTCCTTTATGTGCAGTGTGTAATGAAAATTTCTTTCTGATTTGAATGAAAATATAAGCAGAACCAACAAAGAATTTTAGATTGTTTTCCTTATGGTCCAATTTTTTCAGTACACACCTGTGCTGGTAACTGCCACTACAGTTTCTACTTGAGAAGTGTGTATATCACATTATCTTTTCTCACCACCTGCAGTTCAGATAAAATTTTCTACTCCTTGGCTCTACATATTTCTATATGAAATATAAGCCTTTATTACCTAGTGTTGCTTCTCAAACACTAATTTCCATATAACCCTACATTAGACAATGGCGATACCATGTAAATGCTGAGGCTGCCACTCCACAGTGACATTTCTATGCTCATCCTCTGTATATCTTCTTGAGGCATAAAGGTACCAGTGGTTATAATAATTATAAATTAATTATAATTATAAATAGTAAGTAATAAATATAATCTTTCTAAATTGTTATACCACAAATTCTTACTCAAGGTAGTTGTTATTCTTCTTATCATATTTTTAGGACACCAGCATAGATTCCTTCATTCTAATGTATGGGAAGTGACATTCCTACCTCATATCAATCTGATTTATGTGCATGGTTTATGTGCATAATTGTGCATGTACAGGATTTCCCCAGAATGGTGGTCACAAATCTGTCTCCTGATATAGATGGCAAAACAAGTTCTATTTTGTATTGACAGCCATTTTCAAGGGAAGTGTATGTGAATGTACAAAAAATACAAAGCTTCATTTTTACTGGAAGTAAATATTTAAATCTATTCCTCTCTGTATCACTCTTTTTATTTCTGTTTCACATACATCATATCAAGATGTTGACCAAGTGGTATGAGGGGAAACACAGTTTGGTTAGAAGCTTTTTAAAACTATATTTCTAAACATTTTCATATTTATTTTAAAAGTCTGCCATGTTGTCTCCATCCTGGCAAAGTTATTTAAAGCTGGTAGTAAGCATCAAAATTGAATATAAGGCTAAACAGCTGAGAGTCAGTCACACATAACTCTAATCTCAGCACAGGAAAAGCTGGGAGTAGGGACCAATACCCTTAATCCCATAACTCCAAAGACAGAACTTCTTCTGTTTTTGTGAGTTCAAGGCTACATGCCTTTAATCCTAACCTGGATGGGATAGGGTATATAAGGGCTCATAGAAACCCAGCAGAACAGAAGTGACTGGTACTAACGACCAGCAGAAATGACCAAAAGTGAGGCTGAGGAAGTTGCAAGACAGCTGGGTGAGAATTGAATGTGGTGATTCCTCTCTCTGATATTTCAGCCTTCCCCCAATATTTGGCTCCGAGTCTTCTTTTCTTACACCCCAAATTTGTACTACTACAAGTGTTCAGTGACATGAATCAGCTCCTGGTTCACTTAGGTTTCTTTAAGTCACAACTCTCCCTTCACCCTCCAGATCACCTGTTGAGTTTCCTACCACAGACTTTCCTTTAGTTTGTTTTGGTATCCTAAACACTCTGTTAGTAAGTTTGGTATTTTTATTTTTATTTTTTTCATACATTTGATTTTCTTCTTCACTCATTGTATCTTCATCAGATTCTCCTCTCTCTCTCTCTCTCTCTCTCTCTCTCTCTCTCTCTCTCTCCTTCCTTTCCTCCTTCTCTCCTCTCTCTTTCTTTGTCTGTCTCCTCTCTCTGACTTTTATTCTTCCTAATCAAGGATTTTGGTTAAAAAGTGGCTTTCTTTATTGGAATAAATTGAACATAGTTCTTACACAAATAAGAAGACGTCTGTCAGATTGATTTGAGTCACTAGGTCATAGGTTAAGCACTAACAGTCTCCTAAAACTCCATGAAAGGTATATAGTAAACACTCAAGACCAAACTGTAAGTGTTTCACTTCAGATAGGAAAGTATTCTGGCAGTCAGGAGCCAAGGAATACCATAAAGTCATGATAAACATAGCAGCTTATAACTCTGCTCCTCAGAAAAGTTTCTCCAATGCAAGTGTAACACACCTGATACAAAAGGAGAGGATTTCCCAGCCACGTTATTACAGCTCTGCTTTGCCCTGCCTCAGAGAAATGTTAAAGCTCTGCTCTGCTATATAGGTAAGTTTCCCCAGCTAAAGTGTTATAGTGTGTGTGCACATTCCCCCCAAACACACACGGCACACACACACACACACACACACACACACACACACACACACACATACACACATGTATGTACATACATGAACTAATCAAACACATATATGTTTATCTAGAAATAAAAAATAAAGAGGGCCTGGATGCAAGAAAAAGGTGAAGAATATGCATTTCTATTTCAGTTAAAAACATTTAAAAGAAGATTATATTGCTTCATTATATATCAGTTAGGAGGGTATAACTAATACTAAGTGTTATGACCATAGTAAAGTTATAAATGTTAGTAGCAACACTAAATAGGAACAAATATAGGAATATTAAGTAGATAAAACAAATTTCTCACAACTTGTATTTCTTGAGTCATTGAGAAGATGACATGAAATGTCTATGTTGACACCTCTGAATATGTATTACAGGTATTAACATTTTTCTGTCAAGGTTTTTTTTTATTTAATTAAGTCCAAACAAAGAAATAAAATACTTCAACAACTAAAATTTTGATTGCACAAGAAATGCTGTGTGCTATAAGATAATACCTATATAATTTTAGTATTATGTTTAATTGTAAGGTATTCTCAAGAGTATAAGGAAATAAAAAGATGTATGCACAGCAACAGTTCATAATGATTTAAAAAATCATTACTATTTTCAAGATAATGGACAGAAAAATACAAAACAAAAATGTGCTAAAACCTAGCATTATAGTTTAAAACTATTTTACAGATATAAAAAAAAATCTTCCATGTGTTGTTACTACCATTTTACTTTTTAATTTCATATCAATTTTAATGGAGATTTATTTTCTGAAGTATTTTACATTTTGAATTATATTCCTTCAAAGCTTCCTTTATTGGCACCTGCAGTGTGTGGGTGTTTTTCAAGCTTCTGAGGCTGAATAAAGTCTAATTGACTTTATTGTTGGCAAACAAAGCATCGGTTCTCTTTGAGTCCATAATTAAAATGATTTGGCTCTTCTTAAGAAACACTACAAGTCCACCAGAATGATTCTTTTGAAATACACATAAGAATGGAAGTCCATTTGTATGTTGCCACATCATTTTGATTTGTTTCTTTCCTTTTAAGATTCAAGTTGAATACCCATAAAGAAGAATCTTTAAGTACTATATAAAGAAAATCCTTGCTGAACATTTTGAAAGACAGTACAAACTCATCAGAGATGATTGAGCTGATAGAAACTGCCTAGATATTGGTTTTTCACAGATGTACTAAGAAGCATTAGGACTGAGATATGATGAGCTCAAAAACATTCTAACTTTCAAAATGTAAACATCACCAGGGATGTTATGCAAATTTTAGGAATGGTAGAAGAAAGTTTTAGCACCAACATGATATTCCATTCTAAAGTGCAAACACCTGTGAAATGCAGTCATTCTTTACAACCGAGTTTGCAAGTTCTCTTTTTCTTCTGGATTGTATATGCTGTAATAATGAGCAAGAGCCTAAAAGCAAATAAATTTAATAATACCATGAGAGTGTGTTCTATATTTAGAAATTGTAGCCATAGTGTCCTTGATATCCCCTGGTAGGGGGGAACAACACTAGAACTGTATTTGTTTCATAGAAAGAGTTCAAAGTCATCTCAACTCACATTGATTAATGACAACTTAAGATTTTCTATCTTAGGGACACAAAAAAATACTTATGAGCTCAAGACTTCTTAACATTTCAACTGACAAAGTTTATGGGTTTACTTCAAATGAGCTATATAAAGCCCAACTGTAATTTCTCCATGATGGTCTCTTCTCATGGGCCCTGTCAAACCTGTGTCTATTTGATAGAGTGATCCTAAACACCAAAAGGTTTTGGACACAAATTCTTTCTTTTTTTTTTTTAAATAGATAAATAAAATCTTATTTATTCTATCAATCTTATTGATACAAACTTAAGGTCAATTTTGTTATGCAATATAAATTTTTCTACCTTTCATTAAAATATAATGCTTATATAACTCATTTTAAATTATAATATATAATTAAAAAATGCAAACTAATAGTCACCTATAATAACCAAACTTATAGTCATGTTAGTTAGGGTTTTTTATTATTATTATGAATAAAGAAGTCACATTTTCTATCCTTGTATATCCTTATTCAATGTCCCTTCCCCCTCCAACCACAACAGGTCATTCTCTCTTCTCCACATCTTTCCATCAATGCCATGGGCAGGTGGTCCCAGGGTCCCACTGTCCCAATATTGCTTAGTTCAGCCTCCACTCCTGGCAAATCAACTTTTCTCCTCGCAACATCAAGACTAAGTCAGGTGTTCCTCTAGGGGGAGTGAGATCCAAGGAGTCAGTCCAAGGTGTTTCTGATCCCAAGCTGTTCAGTGGTTGTGGTTTTGGAGCTTGGGCATGCTTTGCTTTTTTTCTTTCTTTCTTTCCTTTTCTTTTTTTTTTTTTTTGTTTAGAGTCCACTAATGAGTGAGTACATCCCCTGCTTATCTTTCTGGGTTTGTGATACCTCGATCAGGAGGATATTCTCCAAATCCATCCATTTGCCTGCAAATTTTAGGATATCATTTTTTCTCTTTCATTATTACTCTGTACAATATTAATCATATTTTCTTCCAGAAATAAATCTATAAATCTTTTGAAAAATTCAGCAGTGAATCTTATTTGTGCTACCAATTACAGATGCACTTGGAGAATTTGGCTTCTGCTTTTTGGGATCTTCCCTGTGAGATCTGTCTGCCTCATTGTTCACCGAAACAAGTGCACAATGCTGGTGGAACAAAGGTTTTCACAAATGCTTTGTTCATGTTATTTTCACAAATTGTTGCTTTCTTCAAATGAACTTATATTCCAAAATTTTGAACCATTTTTAAAATAATGAGGGATTTTATTACTATGTACTATGACATTGTAAACCTGTTAAAGCCTGTTGACTAGGTATAATATAATATAATATGACATAGGTAATTTGGAGTATGAATGTGTGTGTTTAAAAACATTATCTGGAATTCAACACTGTAATGAATTCTGTATTTATTACTAGCAGTAATATAAAGCACTGTAACAGGAAATGCTAAGCACAGACACAACAGTATGGAATCATTTAGAGGAGAGAAGTCACCATAAATTAAGATGCCCCTAAACTGAAGAATGGATTAACAAACCGTGGTACATCTACACAATGGAGTACTACTCAACAGTAAGAAAAAATGATATCCTAAAATTTGAAGGCAAATGGTTGGATTTGGAGAATATCCTCCTGATCGAGGTATCACAAACTCAGAAAGATAAGCAAGGGATATACACACTCATTAGTAGACTTTAAACAAAAAACAAAGCATGCCCAAGCTGCAAACCACAACCACTGAACAGCTTGCAATCTGAAACACCTTGGAGCCCATTCCCTCCAGAGGAACACCTGACCCTGTCTTGATGTTGGGGTGAAGAAAGTAGATCTGTTGGAAGTCGATGCTGAACTAGGCCACCTTGGGACGTTGGGACCTCCTGCCCTTCTGGGGAGATAATAAAGTATTGTGGAGAAGAGAGAGTGACAGAGAGGGAAAGGAGGGGGAAGGGAACCTGAACAAGGGGATACATGGATAAAAAGCATGACTTTATTCATAATAATAATAAAAAAAGATGCTCACTGTTCAAGAGAAGACTACAGTAGCATAACTTGTATCCTTCACCTTTGTGTATGCCATCTCTAGACTGCTGGGCTGTTTGCCACAGCACTCTTCCATCAGGAACTTAGGGGAAGGTCAGTTCTGTGTTCCTCCTTGAGGGATAAGGAAAACAGTTAAAGCATTGTCAATTCCTGCACTCACTTTTATCTTTATTTTTGCACAATAGCCATGTATTATGCAAAACAAGATTACAAAACAAAATGACTCCATTGTAATGTGTTTTTTCCAAAAATATTTAAAAGTTTTGTGTACAATCAGAAAATTTTCCCCCATAAACAAAGAAGCTGAAATTTTCATACTAATTAATGTATGAAAGATCACATTGAGTTATTCAAAATCTCCATGTTACCTTATAATTTTAATTTCAAATTTTTAATAGTGTGTGAATGCACAAAACTATACCAGCACATGGAATTTGGCAGCCAACCTTGACTCAGGAGCTACTACCCTTTTTTTGATCCCAGGGCTCCCTCTGGGTTCTTTGACCTGGGATTAGCTAACTGATCAGCAAGTTCCAAGGAACCTGCTGTGCTCTGCTTCACCTGTGTAGTACAAGTGTTACCATCATTCTTGGTCCCTTGTTATCTGGCTTCTATAGAATCAAATAGCTCATCACTGTTCAGTGAAAACCTTAATAAAAAAATATTGCTATTAGACTGAAAATGGAAAAGCTTTCATGCTCAGTTTTACGTTAAACAGAGCTAGTCTTATGTTTATCATTAGAAGTCAAATAATCTTTTAGAAAGAGAGCAGGTGCCTCTAGATCAGTACAATATTTGGGGTGACATATTTTGCAATCCTAGATATGTCAGAAATCACATATAAACTTCAAAAATGATTTTTAACATTATTAGATGTTGTAATTTTTTTTAACAAACTTTTCAATTTCTAAATTTTCTTTCAGGTCAAGTAAAAATATAAATAACTATTTAAGAATTTGGAAACTTTCCAGAAATACATATGTTCACAATTTTCTTCATGTTTCTAAATGAAAATTAATATTTTAAAGATTACAAATAATTAAAGTATGAAGAAAACTGCAAAATGTGCTAGTTATTGATTCATTATTCTTAGATTCCTTTAAGCACATTATAGTCAAAAGGCATTAATGAAAATATTTCCCTAATATAAATAACTCTAATAAAACATATACAGTGAGAAACATTATTTAAGTACTTTTAAAAGTTTAATTCTGTACTCTCTTACTAATTTGGCACAGAAGAGAACTTTATAACTATATTTTATTCTTGATTTCTAAATAATCTAATTGTTAGAAGATGATGGACTGGCTATACTTTCTGTTTTCACCTATGTATGATTAATTGGTACAGAAATTAGTCACCCAATACAAACACAGAAAGTATATAAAATAAAAATTTATCTACTTTAAAGAGAAAATATCATGAAAACATAAACTGTGTAAGAAGAAATATTAAGTCAGCTTCACTTTTGGTCAATTTGTTGGGTATCTCTGAACGAATGTACAGTTAGGTGTGTGAAAAATGATCTCATAGTCTCACTTCAGTTGCCACAGAAGTCATCAAAATTAAGGGAAACATAACTCTTAGAGTAAAATATTAGAGGAACGGATAGTTCTTAACAGTGCCATTTATCTAGTTATTCATTTATTGTGCTGAATTAACTGTCAGGATATTGTTGTGCACAATTGAAAGAGATTTCTTATTTCTGAGCAAAAAGTACACAAGCCACACAAGGGACTGGGAACAAGTCTCAGTAATCAAAGATGGGAGGAAATGGTTTGTATTCATAGGAAGTAAAGAGCTTGAGTCTGTGGGACAGTGGGTAGTGGCCTCAGCAAAATTCCTTCAGAAAAAGATTAAATTAGACACAAAATAAAAGATGCTCTTAGCCAAAATTTGAAACAAAATACTTGTAACAAATCTTACAAAATTAAACATATGCAAGTAACCAGACATACACATGAATGAATTTGATACAAGAGCACTTTGCACATATACATGGTAAATTTTAATGTCTAGGACCCAAATTAAAGTTGTCATTATGGAAAACAATATTGTATAGACATATAAGAAACAACTAGAAGTAAAGTGAATAGAAATCACTCAGAAATGTAAAGATGATAGATAAGCAAGAATGTTAAACACTAATAAAAAATTTATAAATATTCACAGATATAAAAATGTGCAGGAAGAAAAGAGAAAAAGAAGAAATTCAAAATATCATATCATGTTCATTCAGGTAAGGTATTAAATAATACTATAAATTTAAAAAAATACCATTTCTAGTGCATACTGTAAATAATATTAGAGAAGTTAGAATTCACACACACACATACACACTACCACCAATACCACCACCAAAACAAGATTAAAAGTAGAAATGAGTATCAAATTTATAAATGGTGATATATAAAACAGAATATCAGCCATATTACTAGAATATTAAAAAAATCTAGAAAAAAGCAAGTGGTTTAAAAAAATAATGACCATGTATTTTCCAGATATGTTCAAAGTTATGGTGTATCAATGTTAAGATAGTCAATGAAACTCAAGCAGTAGAAAAATGCATACCAAAAATAATGTAAGTTGCTGAAAAATGAAGTGATAACCTTTAGGATAGTCAAAAGAAGCTATGAAGAACATCACAAACCCAAAAACTAATAGCTATTCACTGTCATTTTAAATGACAAAGAAATAGTATAAACATGTTTGAAAGTCAAGAGTCTATTTAAAGGAGATATAGCCATTGAAGAGGTTTTCCTGTACTCCAACGGATCTGACCAGAGAACTGCTTCCACAGACACAATGGAAGGAAGCTAATACAATTGCAACCCAAAGTGAATACCCAGAGCTGAGAGAAAAAAATTGAGTATTGTACATGTGGTACTGGATATGTAGTCCTGAAAGAAACTAGATTAAGGAAGTAGTGGAATCTAAAAACAAGATCCTTAAAACAAGCTACTGAAACCAGAAATATGTGAAAAGGTCAGATTCAATGCAAGGAAATCTTAAAAGGCTACTAAGTAAAGTTATATCTAAATCACAATGAAACTCATAAGATGGAGATGAGAGAACCACGGACATCAGCTAGAAAAGAATCTGAGGTAGAAATTAGGCCAGACTCAAATGAAAGATTTATGTGCTACTGTCAGTAAAGGCTGAAAGGAGGGTCTACTTAAACCTTGGGGGCCCACACTTCCACTCTGCATTCCAGATGCCAGACACTGTGCTGGGGGATTTGGTGTTTATCCTGAAGGAGAAGTCTCGCTTTGGCCTACTCATTTCCTACTACACTGTGATTTATCCTGTTTTTGAAAGTAGCATTTACTTTTTCATTACATATTGTAAATATATAGTTCTGTTTTGTCTGTATCATTGTTCACAATTATGTGATTACAGTGAGTGTCAGATGAGAACTGGACTCTAGGTTTTCAACAGTGTTGTGATTATTATGGACCATGGAAACTTTTGACTCTTAATTGAAAATATTTTTACATTATGGCAACATGAGCCTATGGGGACAAGCGTAGAAAGTTTATGGATTTAAAGAGATGTGTTTGGCCTAGAGGCTGGCAAGGTGTGGATTTTTTGAGGATTAGTGATTAATGTTTGTGATCAGCTAGTTAGACTCTATAATCACCTAGCAGAAAAGCTTGTAGGTACACCTGTTGAGGAATACTTAAATTAGCTTGGGCTTTGAACATGCTGTGAGGGATTATCTTGATCATACTAAAAGAAGTATAAAAAACCCTCTCTGATAATGAGTACCACAATTATGTGGTCTTTAGTCCTTAACTACACCAAAAGGAAAAGCTAGCTGACCACTTCCCTTCAACATTATCTACTTCTTGACTGCTGATACAATTTTACCAATTACCAGGACTTCCCTTTGATGACAGACAGTACCCTCAATCTGTGACCTCACATAAACCTAATTTCTTTAATGTTGCTTTTGTCAAGATATTTGTGACAGCCACAGGAAAAATATCTAAGACATTCATTTCCTAATTACCTAAGATTAAAAATGTACTGTGTTCACTAGATAATTATGCTACATTCCAGACTAAGAGATGCTAAGTAGCAAGGAGGGCTCCAGGAAATACTTGGATCTCTCTGGGAAGGGGAAATAGAATAGATTTGCATGTGGACTGAAAATGGGAGGAGATGAGAACAGGGAAGTAGATCCCAGCCAGATGGAGAAAAAGCAAGATGAGAATGTTGCAGTGAGAAAAGATACAAAGCCATGTGGTTAAACATAGATGAGAATTAGGAGTTAATTTAAGTGTAAGAACTACATAGTAATAAGCCTGAACTACTAGCTTAGCAGTTACTGTAAAATAAAGTCTCCAAGTCAATTATTTCATAAGCAGTTGTGAGACTGGCCAGACAGGACAGAGAAACTGCTGACTACAGAACAGTATAATACTAACCAGAGCCAGGGAAACCTTACAGATGAGGGAGATGATGGATTGAAGAATCTCTTGATGGATGAGGTCATCAGGAGAATAATATGACCAAAAGAATCTACTATTCAGGGCTTATAAGGGCTCATAGAGATTGAAATGACAAATAGGGATCCTGTATATGATCTGAGCTAGGTCCACTGCTTATACTTTATGGAAGTATACCTTGGTATTTTTGTAGAACTTTCTACAATGGGAGTAGGTGGGTCTTTGACTCTTTTGCCTACTCTCAGACCATTTTTCTCCTACTGTGTTGCCTTACCCAGCCTTGATATGAGGGCTTGTGCCCAGTCTTATTGTATCTTGTTAGGCCTGATTTTTTCAAAAGGGAAACAGAGGAAATGTGGATATAGAGAAGACAGAAGAATAGATGGAGAGACTTGGAGGAGTGAAAGATGGAGAAACTGCAAGACAGAATGTAATATGAAAGAAAATATGTTAATCAATGACATTAAAAAATTATACCATAAATTAAAAATATGATTAAATTAATTATAAAATTGTACCAGGAATCAAATAAGCAATAACTTATCTTTCTCATTTTCACAAAGAATCAAAGAGTAATAAAGCACTGGTTGTAGCATGAAATATAAAATATTGCAATATTATCCCTTTCTGAAATAAATGATTGACCAAAGTAAGAAACAAAGAAAAATGTCACCCATGGAAATTTTTGCATTATAAATGTTATAGGTTTTCTCTCTTGTAGATGGAAATTATCACAATTGATCAGACACTATCCCTGTCTCACACTTCACGAGTGAGCTAGATCTAGTAGTTTACTTCCAAAGAATCGAGAAAGGTAAAAATAGTCACTTTATAGCAAAAGGGCTAGATGGATGTGCTTCAGTTTCCATGCTAGTTTACTTGATGCAGGTTGATACCATGTGTCATCCACATTGAGGTTTTCTGCCTGTGACATGGCACAAAAAGGAAAGAGTGTTACCTCTGTAATATTGTAAGTAGCTGCCTTTATCTTTAAAGGAAATGTTAATTAGGATAGTGTAATAACCTTCAGTATTTTTGACCCTAATAGTAGTTTCAAATCTTAGAAATAAATTTTTCAGAAAATAAAGACCAAAAGACAAATTGACATTATTTTAAAAAATGATTTAGATTTTCTTTATAGTTAATAGTAAAAGAGACAGAAAGTTTGTAAGTGTATATGAGACTTTAGAAAAAGTCTTATAGTTTATATATAAACAAAATACATTCAGGATTCTTCAGAAAACCTTGAAACACTCATTGTATTACATTTCATTTGGAACCAAATGGCTGAAGCATTGGGGAAAATGCTACAAGAAAGTGTGTTCTAAAGGTACAAACTTAGCTTCTTGTTTTAAACGAATTCTATCATATTGAGAAGTGTATCCAATTGAAGGAAGCTGAAAATTATGAGGAAGTACAGATAGTAAAGGAGAAATAACCTGAAGTACATAAGCAGACAAAAGTCATTTTTCTCCATTTACTATGGTAGAAAACTTTTCATATATATATATATATATATATATATATATAATTTTGTGATTTTACATCATATACCCCATCAAACTCAGTTATCAGACCTCTCAGAATCATGCCCACTCTTATGATCTATCCATTTACAAAAATGCCCATTCATGCTTCTCATTTACTTTCTGAAGCATAATTAAATTCCCTGTGTCCAGACCCTTAAGGAAAACAAGTCTTTGGAAAATTATTAAAAGTTTCTATAAACATCATACCCCAATCAAATGAAACAAATAAATTGTCCTCATCTTCAGTCTCTGCTAATTCATATATTTTTTACATTCAGAAAAGCATCCATTTTATAATCTCATGTAACTATTCTTATCTCAAGAAATTCAATAGAGTACACAACTCTGACAAGACTTAAGAAACTGACACTAACTTAATACCATTAAACTGAGAGTCTCTTATGAATACATAAATAAGACAATTTTGATTAACTTTGAAAGATATTATACATAGTACTCAATGAATAATAACCAGAATGTAAAGATCAAACCTCAAATCAAGGAACTGAGATCTTTTACATTAGATTGTGCCAAGGTACATACGAGATATATAATAGGCACAGAACCCCTAAAAGAATGAGGATTCTACTGGAGAGAACACAAGTGCCATAGATTACACTAATGATGGTCATAATTGCTTCCATAGATGTCAGAAACAAAACTCACTGTACACAAGCTCTCTCTCTTAGACAAATAAGTAGAAATAAAATTATTTAAACATTGGATATGTACCCAAGTAGCTGAAAATGAGGTTCAATACCTCCTGGCAGGAAACATTAAATGACAACCTGTGGTGGGATTGTGTTCTGTTTTATTGTAAGTAATTGTTCTGCCTACTGGTTTAATGAAAATGCTAATTGGTCAAAGGCAGACAGAAAGTGTGAGTGGGGCTACCAGACCAAGAAAATTCTGTGAACAGGAAGAACAGAACAGAGATGCTGCAAAGATACCAGAGTAATAACACAGAGACATCACAATGAGAAGCCAGCAGATACAGAGCACAATTATGCTGCTCCAAAAAAAGGTATCAAGAATCATGGGTTAGTTTAAAAGTAAAGAGTTAGCAAGTTATAACTTGGCCCCAGGTCAGTTAGCAAGCAGAGTGTAATTAATGTAAGTGTTTATGTGATTCTTCGGGAATGTAGGACTGTGGTTCTGTGGATCTGGACCACAGGCCGGACAGGACAGAAACAATATATAACAACAACCTTTCTCCAGGACATGTTTATAATGTTAAGCATGGGCCTGAAAGACATTCACTATATGCTTATAAAAATAAATATATACCCATAAATAAGCAACCCTTAATGTTATCTTATTAATGATCAATATAATATTCACAGATATTATTAATTCCAAACATTGGTAATTTAATTAAAATAGAATTTGACTTCAGATATCTTTTTATCTCTCTTATTTAAAGTAGATTTGTTTTCTCATATAATGTGTTTTGACTGTAGTTTTCCTTTGCTCTACTCCTTCCAGTTCTTCCCAATAACCCTTCCCCTTTGATCCACTCCCTTGCTTTCTCTGACTAGAGAGAACAAGCTTCAAAAAAAGATGACAAAATAAAACATAGTAAGATGAAGCAAAAAACTGTAATATCTAAGTTAAACATGCCAGCCCAATAGAAAGAAGAGTCCGAAAAACAGGCACAAGAGTCTTCACATCAATTTTATAATGGTATGTTTATTTATAATACATAGTAGATTAATAATATATTATAAATTACATATATAATAGCCCTATAAACAGAATAGTTGCAAATTATTTTTATGTCAAAAAGTTACTTAAAAAGTATTTGTACAATATTGGCTTAGGAAAAACTTTACTGGATACATAGATATCAACATTCCTTTTTGTTTGGGTGGAGGGTTCAGGATATATCTACTAAGTTCATTTGTGTGATAACTTCTAATGGATACCTTATTTCTCTGTTGAGGTTCTGTCTGGTTGTCCTATCCAAGGGTGAAAGTGGGGTATTGAAGTCTCCCACTATTAGTGTGTCAGGTTTGAAATCAGGTTTAAGATTTAACAGTGTTTCTTTTACATATATAGGTGTCTTATGTTAGGGACATAGATATTCAGGATTAAAATTTTATCTTGGTAGATTTTTTCCTGAGATGAATAAATAGTGTCTGTTTTGGTCTCTTTTTCTTTATTTTAGTTTAAAGTCCATTTTGTTAGATATTACAAGCTTTTTGCTTAGGGCTATTTGATTGAAAAATCTTCTCCCAACCCTTTATTCTGAGCCTGTGTCTGTCTTTAAAGCTGAGGTGTGTTTCTTGTATGCAACAGAAGAATGGTTTCTGTTTTTGTATCCATTGTGTGAAGGTATATCTTTTCATAGGTGTATTGAGTCCATTTATATTAAGGGATATTAAAGGCCAATGATCAATATTCCCTATCATTTTTGGTAGTAGCATGTATTTTCTTTTTTGGGGGGTGTTGTTTTGTGGATTTATCAATTGTATGTTTCTATATACATGTTTCTGGTTTCCGTATGTTGGAGATTTTTCTCTAGGGCTTTTTGTAGGGCCAGATTTGTGCTTGGGTTTTATTTAAATCTAGTTATGTCATGAAATATCTTGTTTACTCCTTCTATGTTGCCTGATAGTTTTGCTGGGTACAGTAGTCTAGGTTAGCATTTATGTATTTTTAATGTCTATATAATGTATGACCAAGACCTTCTTGCTTTCAATGTTTCCATTGAGTAGTCAGGTGTTATACTGATGGGTCTCCCTTTATAGGTTATTTGATCTTTTTCTTTTGCAGCTCTCTAGATTTTTGGTTTTTGTTCTTTTCTGTAGGTTTAGTGGCTTGATTATTATATGGCAAGCATACATTTTATGTGGGTCTAGTCTATTTGACGTTCTGTAGGCTTGCTGTATCTTTATAGGCATTTCTTTCTCTAGGTTGGGGAAGTTTTTTCTTCTATGATTTTGTTGAATATATTTTCTGTGCCTTTGACCTGGTATTCTTCTCCTTCTTCGATTCCAATTAGTCTCAGGTTTGGCCTTTTCATGGTGTCCCAAAATTCCTGGACAATTTGTGTTATGATTTTTTTGGTTTTAGTGTTGTCTTTAACTGATGTATCTGTTACCAGTATTGAATATTCCATCCCAGAGATTCTCTCTTCCATCCCTTGGATTCTGTTGGTTATTCTTGAATCTGTGGTTCCTGGTCTTTTTTTCAGATTTTCTATTTCTAGTTTTGTCTCAGTTTATGCCTTCTTTATTGCTTCTATTTCAATTTTTAGTTTCTGGTAAATTTCTTTCACCTGTTTGTTTTCTTTTTCTTGGTTTTCTTTATTTTCTTTAAGGTATTTATTTATCTCATCTAATTATTTCTTTGTATTTTCCATTTCTTTAAGGGATTTTTTTAATATCTTCTTTTAAGGCTTCTATTAGTTTGATAAAACTGTTTCTAATATCATTTTCTTCTGTTCCTTCTTCATTGTTATGTTTGTGTCTTGAAGCTATAGAATCACTTACTTCTTCTGGTAGTGTTTTATAACCTTTGTATTATTGTATATATTCTTGCACTGGTGCCTGAACATTGTTTCCACAGTTTGCTCATGGTTAGTTCTTTGTCTGCTTTTAATGGATTGTTAGTCTGAGGGCTCTTAATCAGCTATATGTTCAGTGGGTCAGCTGCTCTCATGAGGTAGCAGTGCTATGACACCTCTTGTCTCCTCTTGTCCTCTCTCCTCTCAGCTGTGCACTCAGGGATTCAGCTGCTCCCCTGATGCTGTTACCCCAGCTGTGTTCTGGGTAGACTGTGTTCTGTGCTGGATGTGCATGCCTACCTCAGGACCTGAGTTCTTTAATGACTTGGTTTCCTAGTTTGTATTCACCTAACAACCATTGTCATCTATACAATATTTATATGTGTTATTCTTTGACAACATTCAATTCCTGTTTTATCACTTCACAGACACATTTTTGTTATTCTAAGGATATTCAATCGATCCCATTTATAATTTATAAGCTTTTATTACCTGCTTTTGCTCTCAGGTAACCCAAAATTCAAATATCTTTACCTTAGAATAGAAATTTATTTATATATGTCTGTCTGTATATATATGCAGATATAGATATCCTTATAAACTATTTAATATAACAGGACCATTTAAATAATATAGTGGCTTGGTTTTATTATCTTTATTAAAGATAACTTATTAATTTCATTTAAACTATATCAAGGGGTAACATATTAAATAGCAAAAACTATTTCTGCCTTTTCAAAGAATTCTGAGTAGTAAGCTTTTGATTGTAAGAAGCAAGGGCTAAGACCTATGCCGTTTTTCACTGTTGCACATCTAGATCATGGAATAGCCCCTAACACATTGAAAGTATTAGCAACTGTATTTGTACAAAAGGTTGTTAGGTAAAAACCCCAGGCATATCAAGAATTTGATCTACTTTTAAAGTGAGCAAAAACAAAGAAGAGGAGGACCTATCACAGATTTGAAGGTTATTGTGCAGCCCAGATAAATAACCTCAGAAAATTCATTCTTCTTTCTACTCCTCTCTCATCTCCTCCCCACCCCTGTGAGAAATATACATTTGGGAAAATAGAATGCTTTTAGAAAACTTCTATTTTATTTTTCTCCCAAAGTTATAAGAATATGCTTCATCCATAAAAATAGAAAAATCAGTTCCAGAGAAAAATCAGTTGAAAATAAAGAATAATTACATGTAAATGAAAAACATGATTGGTAAATGCAAGTCCTTGATTGAAGCAATAAACAGTAGACTGATTAGTACAGAAACCTCAGCAAGTGAAGTAGGACACCCTCACTTAGTATCTAAAAAGAAAGAAAGAAAAAATCAAAATGGTAATGAAAGCTGAACTTTCGTGAGTGGAAAATGAGTTTCAGTGATTATATGATCCTATTTAATAAATGAAACAGTAAAGATCCCTGATTGACTTCTCAATGTTTTTATTAACATTTTAAGAACTGAAATTATAATACGATTACATCATTTCTTTCTTCCTATTTTCCCTCCAAAACCTGTCGAATATACATCTCTCTTCTTCATATTCATGACTTTTGTTCATTATATATATATATATAATATTCCTTAGTACAGTATACACACATATATATATATATACATATATATGTATATTCTTTAAATGTTACATCCATAAAGTCTCACCAACATGGCTGCCTCAGGGTGACCTGAACAAAAGAATGCCAATAGCTACAATATACAATGAGACGAAAAGAAAAAAGGTCCTAAAGCCTCTACCCTGGACAAAGAAGTATAGGGAATTGTTTATTCCAAACACAATGATCAGCCCTAAGAACATACTTGCTAGTAACATTACATAGTCTTAGTAGGTTCCCAAGGTACTTTCATACTACTTTGTTCCATTCAACATTTTTATTTTCTGAAGAATACATAAAACCTTAATAACTAGCATAGTTAAGTGGTTATAAATTGACTATTAAATATTGGATATAAGAATTTATTATTTTATGTTATCTTTATGAAATAATTTCACCAATATATTTGCATAGCAATGTGTGGTAGTGATGAATTGTATCTTTAATAAAATTATTGTAGAATTCAGAGGACAGACCCATCTCTCCAGCCTTTTGCTTTGCTTTGGAGACTGGGTTTTCTGTGAAACAGTCCTGGCTATTGTAAACTTGCTTTGTAAACCAGGCTGACCTCAAGCTCACAGACATCCAGGTATCTCTGTTTCCTGAGTGGTAAAATTAAAGGTATGTGTCACCACTCTCTAGCTTTAATGGCTTGGCTTTGGTGATTTTGTCCTCAGATATTCCAGAGAAATTTTATTAAGTATACAATAAATCACCAAAGCAATGTTATTTTATTCATTAATGAGTTATCATGATCAAGAAATGTTAAAATGCACACCAATTAATGAAGTGCTTGAAACTCATTCCCTTTATGTTTCAAAGAAATTTTATTATGTCTCTTCAATTAAATCTTGAGATAAAGTGATGAGCATTTCTTCCTCTCTTCCTCCTCCTCTCCCCTTCCTCATTCTCCATTTCCTCCTTCTGCTCCTCTTTTTATTCTTTTTCTTTCTGTTTATCCCACTGTGTTTTGTACTGAGATCAGTGTCTTCAGATATTCTAGCCCAATGTTCCACCTGCACTACATGTGAGTCCTAGGTGATTGATTTGATACCTGAACTATTTTTATCTACAAACTAAGATCTGCATGCCAATCCAATACTCACCAAGCCAGCTGCTTTCTAAAGTTCCAAAATTCTTGTCACAGGTTTTAGCATGATTTGTTGGCACTATAAATGTATAACACTCATTGTAGGAAAACAAACTGTCTTCCAGTGTGTGTGCTTCTTTTTATGTGTCTGAAAATCTTTCTTGAAAGGCCCAGCAGGCTAGCTCTTTCATCTCATTGATTGGGGTCTTGTCACTTAGAAATGACTGAAACAATCATTGGTGAGAGGGATCAACTGCCAGGATAGACTTCAATGATGAAAATTTATCTCTGAGCTTGAAGCAGAGTCACTCATGCCTGGTTACCTCAAAGCTTTTGTGTTTCATTAATAGAAATGGAAAGCAGGTGGTTAATGACTCAACTAGCATTGTGTGTGATTGTACTGTTCAAACTCTAACACTAGTTTCCTAAAATAAATGGCAGTTGTAGGAAGGATAAAAGCTACATAGACAAATGAATTGTCCTGAAAATCTATTGAGTGGCTGCACGTTACTATTGGCTCAATCTCATCTTGGTCATTTGGGTGTGGATAAACAATGGTTGACTGCAGTGATTTTGACCTCTGTCAGAGAAGCAACATGCAGCAACATCACAGGCCACAGAGGACAAAAAAAAAATAAAAAAATAAAAAAAAATCACTATTTATAAACTCTAGTGAGAGTCAGATAACAAGCCAGGAATCAGCTGATCTCTGAAACTGAGAGCCTCAACTTCCTGACAGATGACAGTGCAGAGGACAGAATCAGCTTATTGATCCTACAAAGCTTACCTATATTTAGGGTCACTAAAGGCAATAGTATATTTTGAGGTAAACAGGTATGAAGGAAATGGGGAAATTCATGCTTCTTTCATAAAAACAATGAGCTTATATAAAAGAAATATGCCTGCTATTTCTGTGATAAAAACATGATTGACTAAAACTTTGTATATATAGATTTATATATTTATGGGTATGTATGTATAGAGCAGTGGTTCTTAATCTTCCTAATGATATGACCCTGCAATATAGTTCCTCATGTTTTGATGACCTCCAAGAATAAAGTTATTTTTATTGCTACTACATAACTGTAACTTTGCTACTGTTATGAATCATAATGTGTATGTCTGTTTTAAGATGAATGATTAAGGTGAACCCTGTGAAGGGGTCATTCTGTGTGTGATAATTTATACAAGACATAGAACAATTTATGATCATCAATTTCTTCAGTAGGATGTCAATAAATTCAAGTGCAGACCTTAAAATTTACTAAGAAAACACTCTTGGTTCTCAGAAATGTCTCAGTAGATAAAATTTGAATTTCAATCCTGTGCTGGCCAGTTCTATGTGAACTTGACACACCTAGATACATTTGGGAAAAGAAAAACTCAATTAAATTCCCACATTCAATTGTCCTATAGGCAAGGAAGTCTCTGAGGCATTTATTTAATTAATAATTTATTGGGGAGAGACCAGCTCACTGTGGACAGTGTAAACTCTGTGTAAGTTGTAATGAGTTATTTTGAAAAGTAAAATGAGTAATCCAGGAACAGCAATTCAGTAAGCGGCATTTCTTCATAGCATCTGCTCCAGTTCATGCCTCTAGGTTACTGCTTAAGCTCCTGGCTTGTCCTCCCTTCCTGATGAACTTATGAGATGTTGGTGAAATAAACCCTTTCCTCTATAAGGAAAGGTCTGGTCACAGTATTTTAATGACAGCAATAGAAACATGAACTGAAACAGATTCTTACTACCCATTCTAAAAGCCACCACAACATGAGCTTCGATAATAGATCCAAGAGACTCTCTGGTCTGCTTGCAAGACACTACAAGAGACTGCTCACACCTTTCAACTGTCATCCATATTCAGAGAATCCAGATCCATTCCATGAAGATTTTGTCAGCTGTTATTTTAGAGTCTGCAAGCTCTCAATAGCACTGGTATCGCCGCCTAGTCCATGGGTCTCCTCATCATGTCTTGATCTTTAGGGGAGGGACTCGGTCCTACCTCAACTGGATATATCAGATTTAATTGACTCACCTTAGGATTCCTGCCTTCTTTGGAGACTGAGCAAGGGGAAGATGAGGCAGGAAGGGAAATAAGCGCAGAAGACTGGGAGAAGGGGCAGGATAGAGAGAAGTAGTGGGTATAGGAAAACATTTTTTAATAAAATATATTTTTTTTTTAAAAAAAAAAAAAAGGAAAAACATCCAGTGTGGGAGGGAAGCCACCATAGCAAAGCCAAGCCTGTGGTAACAGTGCTGTTAGCAAAGGAAGGAAGAGTTGTGTGCTTTTCATCTAGTCAGTCTTTCTAAATCAGCAAGCTCTGGGATCAGGTCAAGACTCCATCTCAAAAATGTAGGATGAATGTTACTGAGGAAATCATTGGAAAGTGATCCCTCTCTTCTGTTTATGCATGCTTATGTACACATACACACATACTCACTACTCACAGTAAAGTATTAATAAGCATATGGTCTGTTTTATCTAGGCTCAGGCTTGACTGTCACAGAGTATGTTTCCATGTATTTGTTCCTGGGTTTTTTCCATGTATTAGTTTCTTACAGTACAAAGGGACAAAATAACATTTGACTAAAGTTATTTTTAATATAAATATTTCCCTTTTAGTTAGAAAACATTTATACAACTAAAATAAAATTTTAAAGTTTATTTGATAGTATTTAGCAATATGATATATAGTATCAGTTTATGTGAATTTTGATGACAAAAAAATTAATATCAATGTAGGCAGCTTTAATATTAAAAATTATATGTTTTTGAATGTTGAAAGAGAGTAAAAGTATTGTAAAGTTTAAAATGTTTTCTAATTTATTCACTATTTTTCACAATTTACAGGAAAGAATAAAATAAAAAACTATTTTTGACTCTTTAAAAACTTACATCATTTATGTGTATTGTAATAGTAATTTGATACTTTTAATTACAATGATGAGGTGAAAATATAAAGTAGTTATTTTTACATTTTATCACGGTACTAACCCACCAAGAAATATATGCTAATAAGGTTTTTTTTATTTAAAATTTACTTACATAACAGGGATTGTTCCAGGGGAGGAGAAGAAAAGTTAGGAGAAGGGCAGAGAAGCAGAGAGTGATCCTAAGCGTGGGGAGCCGGAGCAATCCCCACCGTGCAGAACAGGAGCGATCCGAGGAAAGCACCAACGATCCGTGGAATGATTCACACCGCCGAGCGAGCGCAGTCCCAGCCCAACGGTCCTTCCTCCCCAACGCCAACCGTCCAGCGTGCGCGCCCACTTCCGTCTTCCGGCGCAGCGCTGTTTCGTCATTTTTCCCCCCAGTCAACCGACTCTACCCGCCTCAGCACTCTGGCGCAGTTTTTTTTTTGCCTACCTTCAGATTTCCTGCTACAACATTTTATTTATCTCACAATAAAGTATACCAAAACAATATATATCCTTTGTCTGCATGAAATACTGGGATACTATTCTGTACGTAAATTCTGAGCAAACAGTAAATCTTTTGGCAATATAAGCATTTAATTAACTAAGGATTTATCACTATCAGTTTATTGCAAATGGGAAAATATTAAAAATGCAGAGTACTTAAGAGCAACAACTACAGCAATTTATCTAAAATGACACAAATAATCTTAATATGATACATGATTAAATATATGTATTGCTATATAGTTGCAATTGTAATGATTTAGATTTCTTGAGAAACAAAAATAACTGGAAGTCAGAAGTGAGAAGAATGAACAATATGAGAAATAGGGGAACCCCTAGAGCGGCTCTGTCCAGGTCACTGCCCTGTGGCCCAGGTAAGCTGGGCCAGGACTTCCACAGCCCTTGTTCTGCAAGCTTGGATAAGGGCGTGCACACATTTGCCAGTAAGTCTTTGCCAGTTAGTTTCATGCTCAATTACATTTCAGAAGAATCAATAATTTTGAATACAAGTATATTATTAAGTTGTTCTTGTTGAGAAAGTCATCATAAATATTATGTTATATAAATTTTAAAAAATATTTATGATAAGCTAGCAAGCTTCAAGTTTTTAATTGCAAAAGATAATTGTTCCTCTGTAATAAGATTAACTTGTAATATATAAAAAGGCAAAAAAATCACAGTGAGGGGCATCATTTTCTAAAATTATGTTGAATCTATTGATTTCTAAATACAAAGTTTTATCAGATGTTATTAACATAAAAACAAACAGGATCAATAGAATTAAATTGAAGGCCCAGTTGTAAATCCACACATACCTGTGGACACCTAATTTTTTTTTACATAAAAAGATCATGCAATTGTTGGGAGTCATCCATAGTGGTGGTAATGTCCCTGCAGAGGTTAGAAGTTATAAGATATCTGTGGAGAAGGAAGTGAACGAGGGCATGGTGGTTGGGAGAATCTTGCAGCCTAACTGACGAGCAGTCAGAGTGATTTTTTATTTATACAGAATTTAGTAAGCAGGAATATATTCATGATGTTTCAAAACGTAGATCATAACACTTTTGGTTTTGGACATGTCTTTTACTTCCTTTTGCTCATCTTTTAGTCTTCATTAATAAATTATGACAAAACAGAGTTATCATTTTCAATCATTTTTCCTCATGTTTGAATGAAAAAGTTATTTTTACTCATTAACTCATAACCAAATTTGTAAGAATCTAAATAAGTATGACAACCTGTTCTCAGATTGGTAGCTTTGTTTGCTTTAAGGAAACTAGATGAAAACAGTCTAGAAACCAGCCTAGGCATAGTGCCAAGTCCCAGGTACCATATTATTAACTCTTAATAGTCAGAGTACCCAAGAAAAAGCCTCAGGCTAAAGCTGTTGCAATTATTATTTAAATTCTGACATAATACAATGTTTACGATTACAGACTTTGTATGTCTAAGCCTTACCATGAATCTGTTGATTCATGGTCATATTCTGCCATAGTAGCTCTGCATGAACTAACTTCTCTAAGAATGGAGATCTTAACATCACATTCTTTTATCATATTTCCCTCTTTGCTCATCATAAGTCTCTGGTATAGCTGAGGTAACTTCAGTTAACCTAACTTTACTAATGTATATGTCATGTAATTGTCTGAGTGCATAGTAGGAAAGGACTTGAAATCTGATTTGTGGCCAACTTCTTTAGCCCACCAAATCTTGTTGACATTTTTGAGTTTAATTTGTTTTAATTATCTTTTTCATAGTTAGTACAGGGACAGGTGTTTCAAGAATATCTCATAGCCTCATGAAGAGACTTCAAGATTCTTTATGTGTGTCACAATCTCCAAGGTGTGAGGAAGACTTTCAAGTAGATAAGAATATCCCCCTAAAAACTGGGGAAAATAGTATTGTTCAAGACTGTCCAAGGGGAGCTTAGTAGCAGCATTTCTGAGAGAAGTAACTCATAAGAAAATTTTCCATCAATGCAATATCCCCAAATTATATAAACACAGAAAAAGCTCTAAAATATGCAAGACATGGAGATGAAAACCAAAGATAGTACAGAGCCATTATGGAACTTAGCTTTGCTGGATCTTTGTTAGGTAGCTATGCTGACTTTTGCAATTCCATTCAGACATAACTGTGTCATACCGTGGGGAAAAAAGCATCTTCAACAAATGTTTATGTTTACAAAAGGACAATATGATAAAAAAGAAAAAAAATGCTTGCATTAGATAAAAATTAACAGTGTTTAACTTTTAGGAAAAAGTTTTAGAAAATAGCATTTTAAGATTTGTAATACAACATAAAATTGCTTTACTTCACATTTACTATGGGATAATAAATATCAACATTGACAAAACTTAATTGAAATTTTTTATATTTAAGTGTTATTATTTCTTCAGTATATATGCCTGACAGATATTTTATAAGAAAATGGGGGAAAAGTCAATAATTTGAAGACATACTTGAACAGAACTGTCTGCATGATCCCAAACTATTTTGAAATGTTAAAGTTAGATCACTATTTCTGAGTGACATTATACACTCAGAAATCAGTACAAAAGTGGTGAAGAACCATTTACTCTCTAAGAAAATCCTCTCCTTGCAATCAGGGATGTATGAGTGGCACATTTAGAAATGCCAGAGTATATGTTGGATATTTTGTGATGCCACCAATTACAATCCCTTTGTGTATGGTTATATAAAACACAATGGCCTACAATAAATGACATGGTAAAATTTGTGTGTTTCTGTGTATACAAATAACAAAATATATATCATCAGTGATTGTATAACATTTTGTTACAATTTTGCATCATATATTTATAACGTAGTTGTGTTTTAAAGTATAGATTCATCTTAACATCATCTTCTAAATTAAGCTTGAGGACACCAAGAGAAAAAAGTTAACTTATTTTTTTAATGCCCAAAAGTAACCCCAAAACTTCTAAATATTATTATTGTACTACAAAGTATCATGGCTATCAGGTTATTTGCCAAAAATAAAAATCACTGAATTCCCATACTTGTTTCAGTTTGGGGATGAAACTACTCAATACAGTAAGTTCACCTTTTATATTTTAAGATTTATTTAAATTTTTAATTATGTGTATATCTGGTTATCTGTGTATGAGAAGCGGCACAAAAATTATGTGTATATCTGGTTATCTGTGTATGAGAAGGGGCACAAATATGCAAGAACCCACAGGGACCAGAAAAGGGTATTGAAACCCATTGATCTGAAGATGTTTAGGTTTTGGGAACCAAACTATGTAAAAGCAGCAAGTATTCCTAATAGTCAAAAGATCTTTCTAGCCCTCAGTCTCAATTTCTTGTGTGTTTTAAAAAGAGTCATAAAGCTAACTGACTCTATAAACATGTTGGTCAATTTTACTGTTTGTTATGGACCCATAAAGTTTTATATCTAAATTTAGCCCAAACTGAGGTAAGTTTGTCTCAGATGTTTATATGTCTTTTCTGTGTAATAGTCTTCTTCCTTTATCATAATTATATTTTAATAAATTAAATTTATTTTAATTTTATGTTTTAATTTAAATGTGACATAGGCACTTGATGGTGTGACAATTCCTATTTCAAAAATGTTTGTGTGCTATTTTTATATATTCTTAAATATTAATATTATTTTATTATGAGTTAGAGGCTATCTTTGCGCACAGTATTTTTTTTTTACAGAAGGAGAATGTTTTTTAATCGGGAAAAATGAATTACTTTAGTTTCTGAAGAAGTAAGACTATACATGTGGCACATGAATGTAGGCATGCAGGATTCTATTTCCAGGTCAGTTTCTCTGCAGTCTCAGAGTGGAAGGTACTATTGAGATTGGTATGTAGGTCAGTTTCCCAGGTAGCAAGCAGAACTGACAATGGACATCTAAGTAACCTTTGGTGATAAATGGGCCACATATATAACCAGGTCCCTACCTATAAAAAATATTTCTCTGCCATGCTAGTCAGCCCCAAATAATGACATAGAGACAGCTTATTAATTATGAAAACACATAAAAGGAATTTGGCAATATTCCTTCAATATGTACTGAGTGAAATAGTTTGAGGAATAATGGTAGTAATTCTTCTTTGAATGTCTGGTAGAATTCTGCACTGAAACCATCTGGACCTGGGCTTTTTTTTTTTTTTTAACTTGGGAGGCTTTTAATGACAGCTTCATATTCCTTTAGGGTTATAGGTCTGTTTAGGTTATTAATCTGGTCTTTATTTAATTTTGGTAAATGGTACCTGTCCAGAAAGCTGTCCATTTCTTCTAGGTTTTTCATTTTTGAGGAATATAGATTTTCAAAGTATGACATGATAATTCTGTGGATTTCTTGGGTGTCTGATGTTATGTCTCCCTTTTCATTTCTGATTTTGTTGATTTGGATGCTCTTTCTCTGCTTTTTGATTAGTTTGGATAAGGACATATCTATCTTATTGACTTTATCAAAGAATCAACACTGATTCATTGATTCTTTGTACTATTCTTTTTGTTTCAATTGTATTGATATCAGCTCTAAGTTTGATTATTTCCTGCCGTCTACTCCTTCTAGGTGAGTTTGCTTGTAATTGTTCCAAGACTTTCAGCTGTGCTGTTAGTTCTCTAGTGTGGGATATCTCTAGGCTTTTCATATAGACATCTAGTGCTATGAATTTTCCTCTTAAGACTGCTTTCATTATGTCCCATAAGTTTGGGTATGCTATGGATTCATTTTCTTAAATTCTAGGAAGACTTTTATTTCTTTCTTAATTTCTTGCTTAACCCAGAGATGATTCAACTCACTGATGTTTAGTTTCCATGAATTGGTAGCCTTTCTGTGATTTTTGATGCTGTTAAACTCTAATTTTAGGCTCTGGTGGTTTGATATGATACAGGGGAATATTTCCATTTTTTGTATCTGTTCATATTTGTTTTATAAACTATTATGTGGTCAATTTTAGAGAAAGTTCCATGTAGTGCTGAGTAATATCTACATTCCTTTGCATTTGGATAGAAGTTTCTACACCCAAGCCACTCAAAGACACAGGAAAGAAGGAGAATTACAGACCAATTTCCCTCATGAATATTGATGCTAAAATCCTCAACAAAATTTTGGAAAACTGTAGACAACAATATATAAAAAATATAATCCACCACGACCAAGTAGGCTTCATCCCTTAAATGGAGGGTAGTTCAAATATAAAAAACTGTAAATGTCATCCATAATATAAACAAACTGAAAGATAAAAACCACATGATCATATCCTTAGATGCTGAGAAAGCCTTTGACAAAATCCAACACTCATTCATTATATAAGCCCTGGAGTACAGGGAAAATATCTCAATATAATAAAGGCAATTTACAATAAGCTGACCACCAACATCAAACTTAATGGAGAAACATTTGAAGCAATCCCACTAAAATCAGGAACCAGACAAAAATGTTTCCTCTCTCCTTATCTATTCAATATAGTACTTTAAGTTTTAGCTAAAGCAATAAGAGAACAAAAAGAGATTAAGGGGATGCAAATTGGAAAAGAAGAAATGAAACTATCTCTGTTTGTAAGTGATATGATTGTATACATAAGTGACCAACAAAATTCTACCAGGGAATTTCTCCGACAGATAAACACCTTCAGCAATATAGCAGGATACAAGATTAACTCAAAGAAATCAGTAGCCCTTCTATATACCAAAGATAAAAGGGCTGAAAAAGAAATAACAGAAACATCACCTTTCATAATAGCTACAAATAGCATTAAATACCTTGGAGTAGCTACAACCAAAGAAGTAACAGATCTATTTGACAAAAATTTTAAATCACTGAAGAAAGAAATTGAAGAGGACATCAGACAATGGACTGCTCTCCCATGTTTCTGGATAGGTACTATCAACATAGTAAAAATGGCAATTCTACCAATGGCAATCTACCGATTCAATATACTGCCCATCAAAATCCCAACACAATATTTTTTGGACCTTGAAAGAACTCAACTTCATTTGGAATAATAGGAAAGCCAGGATTGCCAAAACAATTTTACTCAACAAAGGAACCTCAGGAAGCATCACCATCCCAAACTTTAAGTTATACTATAGAGTTACAGTAATAAAAACAACCTGGACCTGGAATAAATACAGACTTGTGGATCAATGGAATAGAATGGAGTATCTGGGCATTAACTCAAAAACCTATGAACACTTGATCTTCAACAAAGAGGACCAAAATATTGAATAGAAAAAAGATAGTATCTCTAACAAATGGTGTTGGCATAGCTGAATTGTAGTAGGTAGTAAAATGCAAATAGATCCAAGTCTGTCACCCTGCACAAAACTCAAATCCAAGTGGAACAAAGACCTCAGCATAAACCCAGCCACTTTGAACTTGATAGAAAAGAAAGTGGGAAATACTCTCCAATGCATTGGCACAGGCAACCATTTCGTAAATATATCATCAAGAACACTAAGAACAATAATCTTTAATTGTGACCTCCTGAAACTTAGAAGCTTCTGTAAAGCCAAGGACACTGTCAATAGACAAAATGGCAGCCTACAGAATGGGAAAAGATTTTCACCAACCCTCTAAGTGATAGAGGCCTGATCTCTAAAATATATAAAAAACTCAAGAATCTAGAGCATAAAACCTTGAATAACCCAATCTTGAATAAGGATATGCAAGGTTAGAAAGTGTGACTTCTTTGTTCATAATAATAATAATAATAATAATAATAATAATAATAATGATAATAATAATAAATGGGCTTCAGAACTGAAAAGGGAATTCTCAACAGAAGAATTGCAAATTTCTAAAAGGCACTTGACTAAGTGCTTAACTTCTTTAGCCATCAGAGAAATACAAAACAAAATAACTTTGAGATACCACCTGACACCTATCAGATTGGCTAAGATAAAAGACACAGAAGACAGCCTATGATGAAGAGGTTTCAGAGCAAGTGGACCCTGCTCCATTGTTGGTGGGATTGTAAGCTGGTTCAGCCACTCTGGAATGCAGCATCATGATTTCTCAGAAAATTGGGAATCAATCTCCCCAAGGATCCAGCAATATCACTTCTTGGTGTATATCCTAAAGAAGCACATTAGAACTCCAAAGGCATTAGCTCAACTATGTTCATAGCAGCATTATTCATAACAGCAAGAATCTGGAAACAACCTAGATTCCCCTCAATTGAAGAATGGATAAACAAACTGTGGTACATCCACACAATGGAGTACTACTCAGCAGTAAGAAAAAATGATATCCTAAAATTTGCAAACAAATGGATGGATTTGGAGAATATCCTCCTGAGAGAGGCATCACAAACCCAGTAAGATAAGCAGGGGATGTACTCACTCATTAGTGGACTTGAAACAAAAAAACAAAAAGCAAAACATGTTCAAGCTGCAAACCACAACCACTGAACAGCTTGGGATCTGAAACACCTTGGAATGACACCTTGGATGCCACTGCCTCTAGAGGAACACCTGACTCAGTCTTGATGTTGGAGTGAGAAAACTAGATTTACCAGGAGTAGATGTGGAACTAGGTCATATTGAGGTATTGTGACCTTGGACCCCTTGTTGGGGAGGAGATGGGGATATATGGAGAAGAGAGAGTGACTGGAAGGGGTGGGAAGGAGAAGGGACCTTGAATAAGGACTCACATGGATAGAAAATGTGACTTTATTTGTAATAAAAAAATTATGAAAGCTCAGCCTGTTGCTCAGGTTTCTCCTAATTTTTGTAACTTAAGTTACCCCATTTCTATTCCTCATCATTTTGCACATTGACCTTGGCTCTTACCTGTGCTCTTATATGTTCTGTTTCCTCTTCCTTGTGCGTGAAGGTATTTTGCCTTCTTTGCAAAGTTTTCTCTCTTCTAGAAAGTTCCACCTACACCTCCTTCCTAGCTATTGTCCTTCCAGATTTTTATTATACAAATCACAGCAGAACATATTCACACAGTGTTCAAATAGCCCACATCACTCATATAAGGCAGGACCAGAGCCTTAGACAAGCCTGCAATGGTATCCGTGACAACATTCTCACTGTTAATGAAGAGAGACATAAAAGGCTCTGTGACAAACTTCACCTCCACTTCCCACAAGAAAAATAAAAACATCCTACACAGAAAGTTATTTAAGAGAACTCTTGAAAATTGTGAAAAGAATGCTGAAGTGTATCTCTCAACATTACATGGCTGCTGGTGAGTATTGAATAGGGAAGAACTCATATTAGAGGCTGATATTTCTTCAGTGAATATATAGAAAACCCAAATTGCACTTGTGTTTTTTTATTGTTTTGGGGGGTGCAAGCTGGGGAGATGGCATAGGAGGAATGAAAAGTGAGGGTGACTGGGATGCCTTATGTGAAATTCCCAAATAATAAACAAAAATACTTTCCCCAGGAATTATCATTCAACTTTTCTGTCTGGAGTTTCTCAGCACACATGAGGATTTTAGGTCATTATCACTCATTATAGAACTCTGGGGACATAGTAAAATTGGGGGTTAATGTATTCTCTCATTGCCTGTTTCTTGTCAGCGGGGGACAATATGGACTAGGCTCTGTCCCCCTATAGAGGCATATACCATGTTGTCTTCATGTACCAAAAGAAGAGTTTTAAGTTGATAAGCTAAGGTGGATCATACAAGTCATCATTTGCTCATAAAAAAAAATCAAGAAATATAAATCATGAAATGGCTGCAAATGAATGATTTGTTTATAGAACAAAACTGGGTTATTGTCTGAGGAGAAGAAGTATAAGTAGGATACACAGAAAGGTTCTGGTGAGGGGAAATTCCATAGGTAGGTGTCTTTATGAATAACAGGAAGGAATCCTATTGTGTCGCAAAGGACTGTGGGTATTTGGTAAGTGTGTAACAGGTAGGAATGCAAAGGATCTCAATAGTGTTGATACATAGGAGAAGAGCAATAATTCTCCATTTGGGACTGTAGAAAGAGTAGGGGAAGGTAAAAGTTTAAATAAAGGTAACCTTTCTTCAGATGCATGTTATGGGTTTAGACCTAGGAAGTGGTTCATTGCTGTGTCAATACATGACATGAGAGTTGTGGGGATTCACAGTGACGGAGGGACCTGGCAGCACAGGGCACTGGACCTTAATGGAAGGACCAACCAATAAGTAAGTGGAACTGGGGTGTTAGAGCTGGTGAGTTTGTTTGCAAAGTATCTAGCTCTCTAGTATGGAGACATTTCACTTTAAAAAGTTGGCAATGGAAAGAGCACCCTAAGAGAGGTAAAATAAGGCTAGAAATGTATGAAGCCAAAGCTTTTTCTAAAAGAAAATAAAGGAATGCTACAAGAAAATTTTCCCTATGGGTTCCATTATTTAGGGTAGCAGTGTCTAGTTCGACAACCAGGAAGCTAGCTAGCAGAGTCTATGAAGCATGGAAGAGAAGAAACAGGAGAAAATAGCTGACCCTTGTAAAGAATTTTACCTGGTCAGGCATAAAATGACTGATTTCTTTTCTCTTATTATCCTCATATTTAAGTTTTTACATTTCTTTTTAATTTTTTTTTAACTGGGCTCAGTTTTCTAAAAGTTACTGATTTTTTTTCCTGTACAGGCATAGCACTGTCACAGTGGGTCATGTAGTGGTTCTCCTGTAATAGCTCCCTTTGCTCCTCATACATGCACAACATTTTCAAAACTGTACAGGAGCTTTAACTGCTAGTAAAGTATTTATGGCGGTGGCCTTTTGAAATTTCGATTTCTCATTGGGGTTTATTTCTATGAGGTAGCCTTCAAATAAGAGCATGCTGGAAACAATGTGAGAAAACAAATATTTTAAATAAGTAGAACTAATAATTATCATATGTGATGCTAGAGGGTTTAAATGGTTTCCATAGGTGATAAGTTACTTACCTGTAAGCATCTTAAAGGAAATGATAAAATATAAGAATGCTGTGTTCTGTCCCTATCTTGGACATTATATGAGGGTATGACTACTTGTTCTTGTTCTAGAGCTACTGTTCCTTTAAGTTGTTGATGTGAAATGTCTCCAGTGCTTTTTTGTAGATTTAGTGCTATTAACTTTTCTCTTCATACCATTTTCATTGTTTCTCATAAATTTAGTATGCTGCTGTCTTAGATAGAGTTTCTATTGCTGTGAATAGGCACTATGACTATAGACAAATCTTATAAAAGAAACATTTAATTGAAGTGTCAGGTTACACTTTCAATGGTTTAGTCCATTATCATCATGGTAGGGAGCATTTTGGCATGCAGACAGGCATGGTCCTAGAGAAGGAACTGCTATTTAGTATGCAAGAAATAGGAAGTCAACTGTCTTGTTGGACATGACTTGAGAATATATAAAGACTCTAAGCCTGCCTCCACAGTGATATAATTTTTCCAACAAGATCACACTTAGTCCAACTAGGCTACACATCCTAATAAGGCCACTTCCTTTAGGGGCCATTTTCATTCACATCACCACATTCCATGTCCTTACCCTCAAAGTCTTGTAGTAATACCATAATGCAAAAATTCATTCATTTCAACCTCAAAAGTCCCTATAGTCTATTGCAGCCTCAAAAATGTTTAGAAGCACAAAGTTCAAAGTCTCTTCTGAGATTCAAGCAATTTCTTCCCTGTAATCCATTATAAAAACAAAATTTAAAAAAAAATCATATACTCCCAAAATATAATGGCAAAGGACTTGCATTACCATTCCAAATCAGCTGGGTAACATTCAGCTTTGTTGAGTGAAACTCACTTTTTTTTTTATAAATCAGGCTGCTTCCACTTCCTGTTAGCAAATTTCTTGTGCAGGTATCCCATAAAGCATCTCTAAAGTTTTGGATTCTCCAAGGCAATCTAGGCTTCAACTTAACAGCTTCACAAAAATGCTCTTTTTACTAGACCTCCATTCAGGGACACCCTTGACACATGCCTGGACTCAGTGACCTTTCTAAATCTTGGGGACAAATTCATTAATCTGTTTCTTCTATCCTTATCTCTAAAGCTAGAAATACATGGCTGAAACTGCCAAGTTCTGTTGCTTTCTAGGGTTGGAACATGGTCCCCTCATTCAGTTGCGTATTTGCAAGCTTTCAATATTTGATTCTTACCTTACTGCCTAAGCTTAGCTGTCCTTGAACTTGCTCTACAGACCACTGGTGTCAGACTCAGAGGTCTGTCACCCTATGCCTTCTGACTGCTGAGATTTAAGTCATGCACCACAACATCTAGCTCTAAGCTTTTCTTATTTCCTTTCTATAAGTGGGGAAGTTACCTGTGTGCAATCTTTTTCTGAGGTTACCAGTCCATTTGTTCAGTTTATTAATTAATTTATCTCTATAAACACAGACCTTAGCTCTATTCTATTTCCTCATTCTTTTTTCATCTCAAAATGTATATTTTGTAATTTACCCTATTCAGCTTGCTCCTTTTCATTACAAATCTTCATTAGAGTTAACATTAATAACCACATGACACATTCTATACTAGGCTGTTTTCAGATTTCTTCTGCCAGTGGAGTTAATCCAAAACTTTTAAACTCAGCCTTAGAAAGAATCTTTAGACAAGTGCAAAATGCACTCACATTCTTCTTCAAGAACCATCTCTAGGCATCATACTAAATTTCTCTGAAGCCTCTTGACATAGGCTCTCATAGTACATGAAATCATATTCAGTACCATTGTCTTTCATGTTCCTAATAGCATAGCTGTTAAACAGTGGCTAAAGAGTTTAACTCCTTTTCTAATCCACTATCCCAAGGATTATATTCCATCAAAAAAGAGCATGGTCAGGCCTATCAAATCAATACCCTACCCCTGGCACCAAGTTCTATCCTACTTAGAGTTTTTACTGCTGGGAAGAGACACCATGACCATGGAAACACTTATAAAAGAAAACATTTAATTGGGATAGCTTAGAGTTTCAGAGGTTTAATCTATTATCATGTTGGGACATGTAAGCATGCAGGCAGACATGGAGTGGAGAAAGAGCTGAGAGTTCTATAGTCTGATGTACAGGCAACAGGATGTAAACTCTGTCACTGGGCATAGTTTGAGTTCAAGACTCCTAAAAGCTCACCCCCACACTGATCCACTTCTTCCAACAAGGCCGTACCTACTCCAGCAAAGTCATACCTCTTAAAATTGCTGCTCCTTATGGTGGTCATTTTATTTCAAATCATCATAAGTAACCACCAACTGTCTGATGGGATTCATGGCTCATTATACGAGAGAAAACATGAATCTGGTATTGTAAATCTGGCCAGGAAATATGTGTTTTAAGAAGCTTCTGTTCTCCTGGGTGAAGTAGATACTAGTTATGTAGATAACTGGACATAGTATCCAAATTGTGGCCTACAATTATTTCACTGGATATATAGTGTAGCTCTCAGATATGAGCAGGGCAGTATTTTGTGCAGGAGAACGTGGTTAATATAGAAACTCATAAATTGTCAAACTGAGGCGAAAAATGTCAGTGGAAAGCTTAGCCACAAAATAGACATCAATATCAATCCCATCCCCAAGATTAAAGGACCACCAGAGAAAGAGGGAGATGAAAAACTGAAAGAGGTTTTCAGAGGTTCAGTAGGTCTGGAGTAAAATAATGTTTTCTTATATGATAAAACAGTTCCAATATGAACTCACCATCTACAGCTGTCTGGACAAGACATGCAAAAGATCAAGCCATTTAATGTACTAGCATGATGTAGGGAAAGGTTCATGAACTCCCATTCTTAAGAACAGAAAAACTTTGGACAGTTGATGGCTCTTGGTGAGAAAATCATTTTTATTTAAAAGTGTAGCTCTTAGTATCTTGTTCATGCTTCTGATCTAATAAGTGTCCTGACATCAAAAAGTATATAAACAACAAAATTTTTGGATTAAGTTGAATTTTAAAAAGAGAATATTTAGGGTGCTATCTTGGAGAAATTAGGAAGGAGTTGGTGTGAATATGTTTAAAATCTATTAGAAAGAATTGTAAAAACCTTAGTATGTTATTTTAAAAGGAACATAATATTTGAATATGTGAGTGTATATTAAATAAAAGGACAATAGTTAGATAGAGGATTCTAACCAAAGATATTACATTAAGGAAAATGTTAGAAGTTTTATTTATTGGTCATATTTAATGTTGGATGACAGAAAAGAAGTTTCAAAAGAAATAGATCTTTATTTATGTTAGACTAAAATTTTACACTACTTCTGGTAATTGGCCTCTAAATGTTATTGAACATTAACTATGACCATTTGTCTATGATCATTCCTAAAAGGATCAACATAAAACAAAGCAAAACTGTAACTGAATTGTAAATGAGGCAAGGTGAGGTATTATTGCAAGTCAAACAAAGGTTTACTCCACATCTAGCAGCATGCAAAGACGGTGCTTTGAAATGTACATTCATTTCACAAGTTGGTTTTTGTTTGCTTTTTGTTTGTTTGTTTTGATCATATACAGACCATTTATTTTATGGCCTTGCATAATCAGATGCCCATGACAGTGATAAAAGTGATGGAGCATGCTGTAGGACTCTAACAAGCAGGTTGTCTTGCTCTGAATTCAGGAATTTTCTCACTGCCTAAGTAGAAGTGTACATTGTTTCATGCTATCTTCCAATTCTATTTGTCTATTTATCAGCAAAGATTATGCGGTAGGCTTAGTTTCATATTAAAAAATATTTATAAACATTTTGAGAATTAGTTGCCCAAATGCTCATGAGTATGAGGCCAATGTGTATGTTTGTGTATGTGTTTGTGTGTGTGTGTGTGTGTGTGTGTGTGTGTGTGAGAGAGAGAGAGAGAGAGAGAGAGAGAGAGAGAGAGAAAGACAGACAGACAGAGAGATAAAGAGACAGAGAGACAGAGAGACAAAGAGAATGTAAGAAAGAGTCTAAGAGTTTATGTATTCAGGCATACTTGACCATACACAAATGGAAGCCAGATGAGAGCAACATAGCCATCAGAGCTGGAGTTGCAGGTATCTGAGAACATCAAACGTGTTATGTTAATTCTGAAATCTGAATTCAGGCCCTCACTGTTGTATTTCAAGCACTCAGCCACTGAGATCTCTCTATCCCCATGTATTCTATTTAAGAAGACATTTTTTTTTGTATACGTCTGTTATATTTTCTATTTTGAAACTTCTAGTTTGATTTTTATAGCCAGATGGACACATTGGTCTTTTGTATTTTAAAGTCAATTGTGCTATAACTACAAAATGTTTAATGCATATTATTGCTTGTTATTTAAATTTACAAAAAAATTGTTTTCCAAATATTGCATAATCTGTTTTAAAATATGATACAGTTTTATGTTAGTGAATTGATTTTGTTTCTTTTCACCAATGGGTCACAAACTTCACTGTATATGTAGTACACAAGCTCTTGAAGAATTGAACCTGTACTTGAAATCTCACATTCTGACATTTAAATACAAGAGAGAGAGAGACAGACAGACAGACAGAGAGAGAGAGAGAGAGAGAGAGAGAGATAAAGAGAGACAGAGACAGAGAGAGACACAGACAGAGAGACAGAGAGAGACAGAGATATTTGAGTCTAACATGTATTTGTAATTGTATTGAGAACCTTAAATTATTTTATACTAAGTAGTGATTCTCCTGTCTATTTTAAGAAATATGAATTTAAATGTTATAGCTATAGATACTTGCATGATGGAAATGTACTGGTTTTATTTTTTAAGCAGTAGTAATATGAGTCTGGGTAATTGAGAATAAAATCAATAAAAGTAATTCTTGTAAGACAATAGATTTTGTTGTTAGTAAATGATAAGGTACAAATTAATGAAATGATCATTTGATGATAAATAATTCTACATGGCTTTTGGTATTTATGCATATTTATGAATGAATAATGGTTGCACAAATATGTTTTCACTGAGAGGAAAATTGAAAACAATTAACTTCAATTAGAGACTGAATTAGAAACTGATTTAGGTTTGAGGATGGCAGCTTATGCTATATATAGCTTTATTGTTGTCATTGCAGTTTTGAACATTAAAATATTCAGAGATAGAAAGCAAATTACTGCTTATCATTGAGCTTATTATTAGCCTTGCTATTTTAGATATGACAATGATTTTTAAAATTTAATTGTGGTGCCAGAATCATGAACTCATATTATTTCCTTATTTTCTAAAATTAAATTACTTATTTTATTGAAGTGGTACATAAAATGATATTTAATATATAATCATAGGAAATCTTTAAGACACAAGCCATTCTTTTAAAATAGAAATTACTTCATCATTCAGAGTGTTCCCTACAGTTTCCTCACACACATAACTGCCTTTGTCTTCTAGGGATGAGGTCCATTAGAGCTTACTCAGAAATAAACATAGAAATTAATAGGATTTTTAGATACAAAATGTAACATGGGTGCCTTAGTTAGGTTCATATTGCTCTGAAGAAAAAACATGGCCAGGGAAATTCTTATATAAGAAAGCATTTAATTAGGATTGGCTTACAAGTTCAGGTTTGGAGGTGTGGTTCGTTATCATCATAGTGGGAAGCTTGGCAGAGTGCAGGCAAACATGGTACTGTAGAAGGAACCAAGAGTTCTACTTCTGAGTTGGCAGACAGAGAGGACAGAATAAGCTACTGGGCCTGGTTTGAGTTTGTGAGACCTCAGAGCTCACTCCAGTGACACATTTTGTCCAATACATTTACTTCAACAAGGCCCAATATGTAGTTGGAAATTTCTGTCCTACCAACAACTCCCAAATACCCACAAATCACTTTTCAAATAATTGACTAAGAAGCTTAATATTGGAGCTACTGCTGGACTGGTAGCTCAAGCATATTACTACTCAGCTCTTACACTTAAATTAACCTCTAATTCTTATCTAAGTTTAGCCACATGGCTTGGTACCATTTTTTACTGCAGTATTCTCATTTTGCTTCCACTGTGTCTGGCTGCCATCTCCTTCTCTGCCTTTCTTCTTCTTGGTATTCTCCCTAGTCGAGTACCCCACCTATATTTTCTGCCTAGCTATTAGACAATCAGTGTTTTATTATCAGTATAACTAATAAATCTTTACAGTGTACAAGAGCATTGTCCTACACCCATATCCTAATCTTGTTTACTCCATCTATTGATAATTTTGTAGGGTATAGTATTCTAGTTTGGCAGCCATGCGCTTTTAGTGACTGTATAACTTCCGACCAAACCTGTCTAGCTTTCATGATTTCCATTGAATAGTCAGGTGTTATTCTGAAGGGTCTGCCTTTATAAGTAAGTTGACCCTTTTCTTTTGCATCTCTTAAATTTTTTCTTTGCTCTGTGTATTTTGTGACTTTATTATTATGTGGCGTGCTGTCTTTTTTTGAGTCATATCTACTTAGTTCTATAAGCTTCTTGTGTATTTATAGGCATTTCCTTCTTCAAGTTAGGAATGTTTTCTCCTATGATTTTATTGAATACATTATCTGTGCCTTTAAGCTGGTATTCTCTTCCTTCTTCTATTCCTATTAGAAAAGTTAGGTCTTTTCATGGTGTCCCAGATTTCCTGAACATTTTGTGTTTTGGCTTTTTTGGTTTTAGTATTTTCTTTGACTGATATAACTATTTCTGCTACTGAGTCTTCCACTCCAGTGATTCTTTCTTCCATCTCTTGGATTCTGTTGCTTATGCTTTTATCTATAGTTTCAGCTCTTTTTTTTAGATTTTCTATTTCCACATTTGCCTCTTTTTGTGCTTTTTTTATTGCTTCTATTTCACTTTTCACTTCCTGGAATGTTTCTTTTATTTTTTGGTTTACCTTTTCTTGTTTTTCTTTCAAGGATTTGTTCATCTCTTCCAATTTTTTTTGTTTTTTCTTCTATTTCTTTAAGGGAATTTTTTAAATCTTCTTTGAAGGCTTCAATGATCTTTATAAAGTTGTTTTTGGTGTTGCTTCTTCTTCATTGGTCTGTTCAGGTCTTGTAGTTTTAGAACCAACGCTTTCTTCTGTAGTTGCTTTGCTGTTCTTTATATTATTATATGTATTTTTGCACTGGCTTCAGCCCATGGCTTCAGTTGTTCACGATTAGCTGGCTCCTTGTCAGTTATGGCAAGAGGGCTTATGTTTTAGGTGTGGCTGAAGGAGGCCCTCACAGCCAAACTATAGTCCTGTCTGCTAAGGAATGTCTGGGGACAAGCACCACAAACTGATCCTGGTTCCAGTGTCCATGGCAATTTTTATAAAAGAAAACATTTATTTGGGGCTGGCTTACAGGTTCAGAGTTTTAGCCCGTTATCATCATGATAGGAAATATTGCAGAACAAATTCAAACATGATAATGTAGAAAGAGCTAAGACTTCTACCTAAGGATCAACTGGCAGGCAGAAGAAAGAGAAAGTGGGCCTGGATTTAGCTTCCCAAATCTTTACCTCCAATGCCAGATTTCCTGCTATAAGGCCACACCTATACTAACAAGGTCATATATCCTAATCCTTTAATAATGTCACTCCGTGGGAGTCTATGCACGCCATTTTCATTCAAACTATCACAGAGGGTTAAGATTTGATAATTATATTCATGAAAATCTGACAATACAGACAGTATATCTCAGTGAGATTCTCAAAATAAGAAGTTCCTAGTATTCCTTCAAAGAATAATTGTAGACTCAGTGCTGAAATTAGGGAGACTCTGCTGGTAAGCTAGAACCCTGAGCATGGCAAGTTTGCCTTAGTGACCTGGTGTCAGCAACACACTTCCTAAAGCAGGCAGGCTAGGGTGTTTCCTAGGTCCCTTCAAGTCCCTCTCAAATTTATGAGAAGATTCTATTCAAGTGACTATTTAATAGAAGAGGCAAAAAATTTAGCATTGTCTTTTTTTTTTTTTTTTAGTGTTTCATGAAGACCATAGAATACAGGTTTCAACAAAATAACTCTTTTATGCCAACTTTGTTTTATATTATTCTTTATAAATAAATAACATATCTAGATGGTGATGAATGTTTTTGCTTCTCCATTATTATTTGTAAATTGTGGTTGGAAGTTTCTCTGCCCTACCTTGCAGGTCCTGCAGCTGCTTATAAAGTAATTGACTTGGAGGCTTATTTCTATATTAACTGCTGGCCGGGTAGCTCAAGCATACTACTATCTAGCTCTTTTTTTTTTTTTTTTAACTTTATTACTTATTTACTTATTTGCCTTGGTGTTTGCCTGGAACTAGAACTACAGACAGTTGTTAGCTGCCATGTGGGTGCTGGGAATCGAACCCTGGTCCTCTGGAAGAGCAGACGGTGCTCTTAACCGCTGAGCCATCTCTCCAGCCCCACTATCTAGCTCTTACACTTAAATTAACATGTAAGTTTTATTTATGTTTAGCCACATGGCTTGGTAGCATTGTTCAGCACAGCATTCTCATATTGCTTCTTCTTTTCCTGGCTGGTGTCTAGTTATACTTTTTTTTTTTTTTTCAGAATTCTCATAGTTTAGTTGACGCATGTATACATCCTGTCTGGCTACTGACCAATCAGCATTTTTATTAAACCAATATGAATAACTAACCTATATGATGTTCAAGAGCATTATCCTACACTAAATGGGTCAATTTAAAATAAAGCTTGACTATATACACACTGAACAACAGTAATCAAAGAGTAAGAGGAAATAAAACTATCAATAAGAAATAACATTTGAATAACATAATATTAGTTTTCCCAAAGTGAATTGGAGCCTTTGATAGCTTGTTAATACACTTTCACAAGTAAAATTTTTGTGTTGAGCACCAGAAAATGAGGTGATTGTTATTCCAACCTCCTGGGAATAATGAGAAGACAATTCCATGTTGTATACTAATTAGATTCAGTGAGGTTAAAATAAATAAACATAAAAATAAAACTTATAAAAAGAGGATATTTAGTTGGGAGAAGTATGTGATGGTGATGTTGATTGGGAAATAAGTAATGAATATAGAATACATTGTTTACATGTATAAAATTTTCAAGAAATAAATAAAAATAAACATTAAAACATATTACAATAAGTACTAGAATATTTGAGAGCTACTATTGGCTAATGTATTGTGATAATGATTAATTTATGTTAGCTATAATATTTTATTAGGTACCAGTTTTTAAGAAAATAAATACTTCATACTAAAAAGTAAGAAATACCACTGAAACAATATAGCATTAAACAGTCCATTTTATAGAGGAAAAATAATATTATAATTTTTTACTTGTTAAAATAATAGGGTACTATTTTATTAAATATAAAATTTCTCTAATCAACAGAGTTTATCTATTACTTTAAATAACTCTGTCTCTAATGGAAAAGAAAGCAAATACTTAGTAATGTAGCTTTTATTTTCAGTCCTTGATTCTGTCTGAAAGCAGTGTTTGGAGGTAGCAATCATACCCAGAGAATAATTACCTAATCTATCATCTGATTATTTTTTAACTATTTGAAGTAGTCAAAGAAAAAGGTGTCATTATTTTTGAAAATATCTGTAATAGTCTGAGAAAGGAAGTATCAATATATAGTATTAATGACTAGAAAGAATATCACTTTTAAAAAATAGTAAATGCATTATAGAAGTAAAATGCATTTAAAAATTTTTAAATCATGACTCAGAACTCTGTTAAATTTCATGAATAAGAACTTTCTACTATGGGTACAAGGCATGGAAAATTTAGTATCAGATTGATCATTATAACTGATTGTGTAATTGCTCTCGCAAAATCAAAGAGCATCCTGCATGTGCTTTTAGAAGCTTAGAAACTGATTTGCTTTTTAGAGATTGACTCCATTCCATTGTCAGAAAATGCACATTCCACTTAGTTTCATTTGAAGATATGAAAATTTTCTTTAAGTAGAGAAGACTATGCAAATACAAAATACAATTACTATTATAGGATTTCCAGTCTTATAAAATAGTAGTTGGGCTTGATGTCTCTGTCAGATATTTAAGTTTTAACTCTGAGTTGGTAAGTCAGTAGTGACTGCTTTAATCATAATGTCTTAAAAGCCACCCAATCTCCTTCCTGTGTCTTGCTTTGCAGTTTTAGCTCTGACTGATACCGCAGTTAGAAACTTCTCCTTTTATTTTCCTATAAGCTTCAACATCCATCATAGTCCCTGAAGGAAATGTTGGATTTAGTTTATAGGGAATACAAAATTAAGAAAAATGTATAGAATATCATGTAACCAAATACTGCAATGTTATCAATTTAACTTAGTTATATAAAGTTCAGCCCTAAATACATATATATAAGTAAGATTATACAGACCGCAACACTCACACACACACATACACACACAAATAAATAAAATTGAGAATTATATAAAAAAGTGATAAATTTGAATGTGCACAGGGGGTAGTCTGTGGGAGATTTGGGATGCAGGGAAAGGGGGAGTTATATGGGGTAAGCATAACATCAATTTTTAAAGTAAAATAAAAGACAATTTAGCTTGACACAAAGGCTCCCACCTCTAGCTCTCAATCTTTTATTTTTTTTTCTCTTTTCATTCCCTTATTGCTTTAGCTAAAACTTCAAGAACTATATTGAATAGATAAGGGGAGAGAGGACAGCCTTGTCTAGTTCCTGATTTTAGTGGGATTGCTTTGAGTTTTTCTCCATTAAGTTTGATACTGGCTGTCGGCTTCTTGTAAATCGCCTTTATTATATTTAGGTATTCTCCCTGTATTCCTGATCTCACCAGGGCTTTAATCATAAAGGAGTGTTGGATTTTGTCAAAGGCTTTTTCCACATCTAAGGATATGATCATGTGGTTTTGTTCCTATAGTTTGTTTATATCATGGATAACATTTACAGTTTTTCGTATGTTAAACCAGCCCTGCATTTCTGGGATGAAGCCTACTTGGTCATGGTGGATGATATCTTTTATACATTGTTGTATACGGTTTGCCAAAATTTTGTTGAGAATTTTCGCATCAATATTCATGAGGAAAATTGGACTGCAATTCTCCTTCTTTGTTGTGTCTTTGAGTGGCTTGGATATTAGGATAATTGTGGCCTCCTGAAAGGAATTTGACAATATTCCTTCAGTTTCTACTGTGTGAAATAGTTTGAGGAGTAATGGTAGTAATTCTTCTTTGAATGTCTGGTAGAATTCGGCAGTGAAACCATCTGGATCAGGGCTTTTATTTTTAGGGAGGCTTTTAATGACAGCTTCAATTTCCTTAAGGGTTATAGGCCTGTTTAGGTAATTAATCTGATCTTCATTTAATTTTGGTAGATGGTACCTGTCCAGAAACCTGTCCATTTCTTCTAGGTTTTCCATTTTTGTGGAATACAGATTTTCAAAATACGATCTGATGATTCTCTGTATTTCCTGGGGGTCTGTTGTTATGTCCCCCTTTTCATTTCTGAATTTATTGATTTGAACACTGTCTCTCTGTTTTTTGATTAGTTTGGCTAAGGGCTTATCTATCTTGTTAACTTTCTCAAAGAACCAACTCTTAGATTTGTTGATTCTTTGTATTGTTCTTTTTGTTTCAATTGTATTAATTTCAACTCTAAGTTTGATTATTTCCTGCCATCTACTCCTTCTAGGTGAGTTTGCTTCTAATTGTTCTAAGGCTTTCAGCTGAGCTGTTAGGTCTCTAGTGTGGGATTTCACTAGGTTTTTCATATAGGCATCTAGCAGTATGAATTTTCCTCTTAAGACTGCTTTCATTGTGCCCCACAAGTTTGAATACATTGTGGATACATTTTCATTAAATTCTAGGAAGACTTTGATTTCTTTCTTAATTTCTTCCTTGACCCAGAGATGGTTCAGCTGAGTGATGTTTAGTTTCTATAAGTTGGTAGGCTTTCTTTGGGTTTTGATGTTGTTGAACTCTAACTTTAGGCCCTGGTGGTCAGATATGTTACAAGGGATTATTTCCATTTTTTTTGTATCTGTTGATATTTGTTTTATGATCAATTATGTGGTCAATTTTGGAGAAAGTTCCATGAGGAACTGAAAAATATGTATATTCCTTTGCATTTGGGTGGAAGGTTCTGTAGATATCTGTTAAATCCATTTGCATCATAACCTCTTTTAGACTCCTTATTTCTCTATTGAGACTCTGTATGGTTGATCTATCCAGGGTTGAAAGTGGGGTATTGAAGTCTCCCACTATTAGGGTATAAGAATTGATATGGGATTCGAGCTTTAGCAGTGTTTCTTTTACATAAGTAGGTGCCCTTATATTAGGAGCATAAATATTCAAGATTGCAATCTCTTCTTGACCAATTTTTCCTGTGATGAATAAGTAGTGGCCATCTTGGTGCCTTTTAATTGCTTTTAGCTTAAAGTCTATTCTGTTAGATATTAGGATTGCAACCCCCGCTTGTTTCTTGGGACCATTTGACTGGAAAATCTTTTCCCAACCCTTTACTCTAAGCCTATGTCCGTCTTTGTGTTTGAGGTGTGTTTCTTGTAGGCAACAGAAGGATAGCTTCTGTTGTTGTATGCATCTTGTTAGTGTGTGACATTTTATAGGAGAGTTGAGACCATTGATATTAAGGGAAATGAGTGACCATTGATTCACATTTCCTGCCATTTTTGATGGTAACTTGTTTGTATTTCCTTTCTCTAGGGTATTCTTCTGTGGACTTACTGATTGTTTGTGATTTCGTGGGTGTATCTGGGGTCCTTATGTTGGAGTTTTCCCTCTAATACTCTTTGTAGTACTGGGTTGGTAGATAGATATTCTTTCAGTCTGACTTTATCCTGAAATACCTTGTTTACTCCATCTATAGTGATTGATAATTTTGCAGAGTATAGTATTCTAGTTTGGCAGCCATGCTCTTTTAGCATCTGTATAACTTCTGACCAAGGCTTTCTAGCTTTCATCGTTTCCATTGAATAGTCAGGTGTTATTCTGATGGGTCTGCCTTTATATGTGAGTTGGCCCCTTTCTTTTGCAGCTCTTAAAATTTTTTCTTTGTTCTGTATGTTTTGTGTCTTGATTATAATGTGGCGCACTGACTTTTTTTGGTGGGTCATATCTATTTGGTGTTCTGTAAGCTTCTTGTATCTTTATAGGCATTTCCTTCTTCAGGTTAGGGAAGTTTTCTTCTATGATTTTATTGAAAACATTATCTGTGCCTTTGAGCTGGTATTCTTCTCCTTCTTCTATTCCTATTATTCTCAAATTAGGTCTTTTTATGGTGTCCCAAATTTCATGAACATTTTGAGTTATGGCTTTTTTAGTTTTACTATTTTCTTTGACTGGTATATCTCATTGAGCTACTGAGTCTTCCACTTCAGAGATTCTATCTTCCATCTCTTGAACTCTGTTTCTTATGCTTGTATCTGTGGTTCCAGCTTTTTTCTTCAGATTTTCTATTTCCATCTTTGCCTCATTTTGTGCCTTTTTTATTGCTTCCATTTCAGTTTTTTTTTCAGCTTTTTATCCTGGCATGTTTCTTTCATAGATTTGTTCATCTCTTCCAATTTTTTGTTTATATTTTCTTCTATTTTTAAGGCTATTTTTCATATCATCTTTGAGAGCTTTGATGATTGTCTAAAAGGAATTTTTGGTGTTGCTTCCTTCTGTTTCCTCTTCATTGCTCAATTCAGGTCTTGTATTTGTAGGATCGTCACTTTCTTCTGGAGTTACCTTGTTGTTCTTTGCATTATTATGTAAGTTTTTGGACTGGAGTCTGCTCATGGCTTCAGTGGTTCATGATTAGGTGGCTTCTGCTCAGTTGTGGCACTCGGGCTTGTGTGCCTCCTGTCACCTCTCTGGATGGGGTCTGAGTCTGTCCTTCAGGGACCCCAATCGTTATCTGTTAGCTCAATTGGGGGTGGAGGTGGGTAGCTGTGCAAATTCCCTCAGCAGCAGTTGGGGGGAACGTGACAGGTAGACTTTATCTGTGCCTGCTACAGAGTGCACTGAGACTTACTCTGCAGACAGCACCTGGTCCAGGAAGCGGAACCGGAACCCGCTCTCAATCTTTTATGCACAATCCTATGAGCTGCTCTCTGCCTGGTAAACAAAGTGAGATCACTGTGTGATGGATTATCTTACTTGAAAACATTTATGTAGCGGGAAATCAGGAACTATATATGTGAACGATCGCGTCATAGGACATGGAGACGAGTGGGGCGTGGTTAACTGAAAATAATTCCGGAAGTAGACCTTTGAGGGAGGGGACCAGGACAGGAAGTCGTCATTCTCTCGCGAGAGTTCCCCAACCGAGTGCGCAGTTCGCTCCAGCTGCCCAGGAGTTCAGACGTACGGCATGGAGATGAAGAATCTTCCTTAGAAAGGCTCCGACGCGCTGCAATCTCATCCTGTCATCTTCTCTTAAAACCGGCTCTGTTTTGTAAGCAATTTTCACCAAATAAACCCTGTTTAAAACATATCTCAGGGCGGGTTTTTACCGCAATAATTGGTGCCTGAACGCGGGGCTAATTCTACAAACCCGCCGGGTTCCTCACTCACCCACGGAGCCGGTCTGAACTTGGTTACCAGCTGCGCACGAGCCTCCTGTACGCAACCGGGAACGAATCTACCCGCAGCAGACCTCCTGAGAGACGGATTGACCTGTTCTAGAGGAGCACGCCTGGTAGGATTTGTTGAAAGATCTGAGAAAGACCCTCCCAGCCGAATCGCCACCTCATTTCCCGCAACATTGTTGCTGCTGCTGATCACAACAGCGACATCTGCTGGCCGTAAGTTCTCATTACATCTGAGTATATTTTTTTTCTTCCTTTTCTTTTCTACATATTTTTTTCCTTTCTACAATGTCTTACCAGATAAATGTTCAGAATTTTTCTCACTTTGTCACATTGGTGATAGAGGATTATTTCCAGGATTACGCATTTAGAGGTTATCTCCACCCAGGAGTCCTTTTACTTTTTTGTGTGCTAATGTACTTTATACTTAGCTATTTTAAGGCATTTCAACATAGAGAGTATGAGGCTAAGATGTCTGGCAGGGATGAACGTATTAAGACACTCCAGAAACTCATTGTTTCCATAGAAGAGAGGTCTACTTTGATTACAGAGGAATTTAGAGCTCACATTGATGAGAATTTTAGAAAATTGGATGAGAAATTTTAAACAATGGATGAAAATTTTGTTAGAGAGGAGTATAGGGCTCATGTTGATGAAAATTTTAGGAAATTAGATGGGAAATTTAAAAAATGGATGAAAATTTTAGGATAATGGATGGAAACTCTAGGAAATTTGAACAGAAAATAGTGGAAAGGATAGATGTGGAATCTGGGAGAATGTTCCATTCTATGAAATTATTGGAGAGATCATTTATAGAAGACTTTAAAACACTGGAAAAGACCATTACCACTAGGTTGCAAGATTATGAGGCTCGTTTGGAGATTTTAGAAAAGGATTTTGAGGCGACACCTTCTCAAGATAACCCAGAGCCCCCACTTAAACGGTGCTATTGCAGGGAAGGTTCTTTACCTAGAGTGGTTACCATGAGGGGACTACCCCCCATCCCTCCAGCTCTGTTCCCAGTTGTGGCAGAGGCCAAAAAACCACAACCACGTGGAAGGGCTTCTGACAATGTGGCATACAATTATGAACCTATACCCATGAAGGATTTAAAGATGATAAAGGAAGCCATAG
>PVIH01004209.1:0-59356 GCA_004025045.1 Sigmodon hispidus
CATTCACACTCCAAAGGTATTAGCTCAACTATGTTCATAGCAGCATTATTTGTAATAGCAAGAACCTGGAAACAACCTAGATGTCCCTCAAATGAAGAATGGATTAACAAACTGTGGTACATCTACACAATGGAATACTACTCAGCAGTAAGAAAAAATGATATCCTAAAATTCACAGGCAAATGGATGGATTTGGAGACTATCCTCCTGAGCGAGGTATCACAATCTCAGAAAGATAAGCAGGGGATGTACTCACTTATTAGTGGTCTCTAAACAAACAAACAAGAAAAAAAGCCAAGCATGCCCAAGCAGCAAACCACAACCACTGAGCAGCTTGGGATCTGAAACACCTTGGACTCACCCTTCGGATCCCACTCCAACTATAGGAACACCTGACTCACTCTTGAGGGAGGGGGGACAAAACTGAATTTGCCAGGAGTGGAGACTGATCCAAGCATTATTGGGTCAGTGGGACCATAGGACTGTCTGCTCCCTGCCCAGGGAGGGGATGGGGAGTTGCAGAGAATTAAAAATGACCTGATGTGGTGGGAGGGGGAAGGGAACTTGAATAAGGATATACAGGGATGGAAAAAAAATTCAGAAGGAAAGCTGAACACAAAGTAAATATATGTGTAGCAATCTTATTTGTATTATCACCCTTGATAAGTCATGCTTATGATTTTTATCTTCTTTATAGTTATTGCTAACTTCTCAGCATTTTAAATTCATTTTACTGTTTTTCTTGATAAATACAAAATAAATAAAGAAAAAAAAGAATGCTAAAATAACAGGGTTAGGCATTCTTGATAGTACACCTCTATAATCCCAGCACTCAGGAGACAGAGGCAGGTCAATGAGTTCAAGGACAGCCTGGACTACATTTTAAAATTAGGGTCAGCTTGAGACAGAAAAACATCAAAGATAAAGGGAATATGGCCTAGCATAGTACAAAACTTAATTCATTTTGAGCTACTAATGATTATTAATACCCTATTTAATCCTAGACAATATGGATGTAATACTTTCATTTAATGAGCCCTAAATGGTTGAATTTGGGAAGTAGGAAATATTAGAAGTTCCTATGTTTAAGTGCATCTTTTCAGCATTTTTATGTGAAGTATGCAAGACCTCTTGCATCTTTGTAGTAGTCGTAGACAGTTTTCAGTACCCCAGTGGGCTTCTGGAGACACGTCCAAGTTCAGAAAAATAGTACTTCATGTTGAATACTAGCCATTTGAAGGAAGCATACTGGGACATTGCCTAATTCTCCTAAATCATCTATTATGTTTCTAATTTACCACCAACTCCCTAACCTAAATTATTCCATGTTAAAGCAGTTGATGTAGTGCATGCTTGGAACCCAAGCACTTAAGATGCTGAGGCAGGAAGATGCCAACAAACACTACATAGCAATACCCTGCTTGAGAACAAAACCTGAACACCTAACCCATCTTGTGTCTCATGCTCCCAGGACCCTGGCCTAGCATACTACAAAACTTAATTCATTTTGAGCTACTAATGATTATTAATACCCTATTTAATCCTAGACAATATGGATGTAATACTTTCATTTAATGAGCCCTCTGTGCCAACATAATTCAGTTTCATAGAAATTTCTGGAACCTGAGTAGGCTGGCATGGGAGCTATTCATGGCCATATAGGAGCATTTTAGTAGTCCTTAAACTATGCCATGTGGGCAGCTCTGCTTCAGATCATTCTAGCAAGTTAACTGGGTATAAATTATAAAAATAACAAAAATATGAGAAAATTGCCTACTCAACCTATGTGCAGGGCTTCCCAGCTGTCACTTCATTTAATTATGTAGACATTTTGAACACCTACTCTGAACCTGGCACTGAGCTGGCTGCCGTGGATACAAAGATGACTATGACACATTCTGCAGCTCCCGGTTCTATGGTCCAGCTGGGGCCCAAACAAAACTTCAAGCTACTGATTTGATTGGCAAAGGGAATAAAACAGCAGGAAAAAGGCTGGCAGCTGTTCCCTTATAGTCACTTACCATGAGAGACTTCCCTCCCAGGTTTAAATACTTCTTTGTTTCGGCACACAATGGCAATGAGGTTTTTGCAGTGAAAGCACCTAATCTTCAAGGTAAAAGCTAAACACAGAGCAAGTATTCAAAGGACTGAATTCTGCACTGTACAAATTGAAACTCTCCCCTCTCAACAAATCAATAATGCATTAGACTTTGACAAGTAAGCCACTAACAAAACATGCTTATACCATGACCGTTAAAAATATTAGCACACCAGAGAACCCTAGGAAAAATAGAGGCCACAGACACCAGGTAATATTTAACTGAAATAATTTCTACCACAGGCAAGAAACAACAACTTAACTTTAATGGAATTATAAAATGCCTATGACAGAAGGGTTGGAGAGATGGCTCATCAGTTAAGAGCACTGACTGTTCCTTCAGAGGACCTGAGTTCAATTCCCAGCATCCACATGGTAGCTATTGACTGTCCAATTCACATAAAAAATATTTTAAAAATTCCTGTGACAGAAAAAACTTTAGCCACAAATGACTTACTTTTGGCCACATATCCAGAAAAATAGAGGGATCAGAATTAAAGAGCTTGAATGCTTATTAGTAATTTGTCTACTCAGTCAAAGTTCTTGCACGCTTACAATGTTCCACACATTGTACTAACTCTAGGGTATGGTGGAGATATATAGGTGGTCCTCACTCTCATTTTTACTGACACATGTTAAATAAATAAATTCATTATCATCAATATGATGCACACTCTAAAAGTAAAGTACAGGAAGCTATGAGATGAATCTGGACTTCTGAAAAAAAAATAGGAGAGACCAAGATTCAGGCTAAGACATAAAAAAACAAAGAGTGAATCCTGTAACTGAGTACAAATTGCCATGTGGCTGTTGATGGAGGCCCATGGGAAGAGAGCTTTCTAGACAGCATGTAAAAGCCCAAGCAATCCAAAGCTATCCCAGCTCTCACATGCTTCTCCTCTTCAGCCTGTACATTTTATAAAGCAGCAAAATCTCCAATGTTTTTTTAAGAATGGGTATTAACTGGTTATTTTTATTTCCCAATACCATATAGCAAAACAGATAATCTGTGTTTTAAGATTTACTAAAGGTCAAATCTTCATCCTTTTGTACAACACTAAAAAATAGAATAAACTTATACTCAAAGTATTTGATTTTCAGGAATGCTTACTAAAAATGAGTCCATAGTTTTATGTTGAAATGAAGGATGATGAAATTTTTGTGCATATGTATACATTAACATTTGTTATCATGCAGTAATTGTGCATTTATCTCTCAGTTCCAGAAATTACTAGAAGTGTCTTGGACATAAGAGAAAGACACTGAAATTGTATGGCAGGTTGCTAAGCTCATAGGTTTGGAATCATGCATCCCTAGATATGGAATGATAATTCTGAAGCTCTCAGAGGTCTTCATCTTCTGCTATGTTACCACCTTGGAAGTAGCACCAGCCTAACCTCTTACAATCACCTAAGATAAAGATTAACTGTTCATTAAAAAGTAAATATGTTTACTAATGGTTAAAGATAAGGGGGAATGAGGAATGATTGCTTAATGGATACAGAGTTTCAGTTTTAAAACAAATGAGTAGTGGTGATGAGTATCTATTAACATATTCAATTCCATAGAACTATACATTAAAATGGTTAGGGTGGTAAATTTCATACTATCTGTATTTTATGACAATAAAATTCTATTATTTTTTAAAACAATGATCATTCAAAGAGTAGTATGATCATAATCAAAGCAATCATGTAACAGCCACTATTTCTTTTATATGCTGTGTTGTTTAATTCTTACAAGATCTATTGCCAGAAGAACATTAGCTATGTGGAAGGAATCATTGTGTTTCTCTTGCTCATTCTCCCAGCCTCAGTATGGAGAATACTTAGCATGGAGCAAGGGCTAAGTAAATAGTTGGTCGAGTTGGAGGTCAACAAAATCAGTCTTGTTCTAGATTCTACTTAGTCAGTGGGCAAAATAACTCCACCTTCTCTTTCCTGTAGCCCTCATTCACTTGAGTCTTTATTATCTCTTGTCTAGAAAGTACAGTACATTCCTAATTTCTTGTTTTCACCATTCATAGTCATCCCACATTTGTATAACTCTTCCTGATAAAAGATTTAAGCCTAAGGATAAATTTTGAGCACAGTCTTCCAAATGTCACAGACTCAATTTAGTTTACATCCTAGCTTTAACCTTTGCCTTCTATTCATGTGAAATTCATGAAGTCATGCAACTTCTGGGATACAGTTTCCTTATCTGCTAAATAGGTAGTCACTTGGAAAATCACTTCTTGTCCCTGAGCTTCAGTTTTTGGTTTGTCTTCTAGGTCTCCTCAAGTACTCAAGTATTCATGGACAACACAACATACTAGAACACCAAATTTCCAGTTCTTAACAGCTTACCTCCCCTAACACTAGTACCTTACAAAACTCTTGAAAATAGATCTGATAACTTAAGAATTTGTTAGACTTTTAGTTTCTAAAGGATCTGTTAGCATGCACCAAATATGCAGAATTCATTGACTATTTTTATCTTTATGTCTACCAAAGTCCTGTTTTACTTTAGATGTAGACATGAAAAAGAAATGAGTAAAATGCTTTCTCTTCTGCCAAAGAGTTTAGTGATCAGAGCATGAGGCCATGAATAGTATTTGAGGAGAAGCATTAGCTCTAGAAAGCTGCAACCTGGTGGATAAGACCTAGAAGAACTTGTACGGAGAGTTTCTACTTAGATACTGTTTTCCATGGTTACTTTTCTGAAGAGAAATACCACACCAACATTAGGAAGATGATAATCCCTCTTTTATAGTCAAAAGTATTCCACTCATTTTCTTCATGTTTCCTTCCATTTCCATGAGCAATATATGGGTGTTAGCAAAATAATTCAATGTAAATAGGTGATGTTGTTGCATCAGACTTGCTTACAGATCATCATCTCTTCTTTAGCCTTTCCTACTTTTGCACTATTACCTACCCAGATGCTAGCGTTCAAATGCTAAGGATCTACCTTCCTGCCCACTAATGGAACTCTAACTGATCCCTTTGCAAGCTGCCCAGTGACTTTGGTCTCAGCAAGACAGCCAGTTTCTAGCCACGTTCTTATCTATGTGTCTATGGCTATTCCACAGAGCAACATTCTTTGCCATGACAAATACCCTCCTCATGACACTCCCCAAGGTTTCTACTTTGAAAGGATTTGTACCCTCTCTTCTGGAATCCAGTTCATAAGTGTTTCTAAGTCTGAAGTTCTGATGGGATTATTATAAGCCGAGTGGAAAAGGGACATGTAGAAGGAATAACTCTCCATGCGGTGGACCAGTTCAAAATGAGCTTCTTAGAGGAAGCTGCATTCTAAGCAGGCAGCCAGCACTGCCACCCTGGCTCTTTGAAATTGAATAGGTGACAATCCAATTACAGCATGTATCTGATCATTTCATACATTGTGGAAACACATTGAGATCAAAAGACCCTTCTTTTCACAGGCATGGAACATTCTCTTCCATACTTGGCCTGCTCCAAATGGGACCTTAGTACATAAATAAGACAATGTCAACTCGTAAAAATAACTCTGTTCATTAAGAGCTAAGGAATCCACTGGCATATGTGTTATGCTATCAAAACAGTATACCAGGGAATAAGGCAAGTGAATGCAAAATGACAAAACCTCTTCTAAAGAGGTCTAACTGGATGGCAAACTCAAATAGCAAATATGCATTGTAGACCAGGATAATTGGTCCTTTATCTTCTCCTTATAAAAACAAAGGTTTATTTGCCCTTTAAATGGTCCAATAAAATTAAATTGGCACCCTGTAGTGTGTGCTGAATACATAATCAGAAATAAGAAGCAATAAAAAAAAGAATGAGAAAGCAACTTTTTTAAAAATCTAAAATTTGGAACACATAGCAAAACAAGAGAGTAATATAATGTTGTTTGCACTAACACCTGCTTGTTGTATAGTGAATCTTAGAACAGCCACTTGTAAAAGCTGGACATTCCCAACTGTATCCATGACACCTTTGAGACAAAAGCTGCCTGACGTTGGAGCACTCACAAAAGAGGACCAAGGCAAGGCATGGCCAGAAAAGAAGTGACTATCTAAGAAGGAGAAACTCATAACACATTAAAAGTAAATGAAGTGTTCTTAAAAGGGAATGCTTTCTTGTATTCCGAATGTCTTTTAAAGCATATTTCATGTAATCCTCCCAAAGCTGCTTGTGTTAAGATCTTCAGAGAAAATAAGGCACAACAAAAAGCTTCCTAATACATAAGCATGCAGCAATCTAACCTCAAGAAAAGCAAACAGTGCTTCCTAACTGATGAATAGAAAACACAGGAAATAATAATAATAATCATAAACCCTTTGCTTTCTGATCTCTAATTTTGATGGCCAGCCACATAAAGATTTATTTAATGAGTGACAGCATGGTGACAATACATTTTGGTATTAACAGGATGGATGAGAGAGATGGGAAACTGTGTCATCATTCAATTATTTTTTGAATTAAATATATTCATTCATATATTCAGAGAAGTAATCATGCACAGAAGGATTCAACTTGGAAATTTCAGAAGGCTTTACAGAACTTTATTTTATACAATGGCTGAGATGCTCAGGTAATGAAGGAAAGGGAGACATATAGATGAATCTCAAAGAATGCTTCCTTTAAAATGTGTTTGCTGGAGGTTCATGGTGAATAGAGAGGTTTCTGGGAGTCATCTCACTACCTACACAGTAGAATAAAGAGTTCTCCTGAATATACTAAGTTCATGTATATCTTGACAGGCAGTTTCTCCAAAGTTTTGAGAGGCCTCTTCTAGAATTTCATGGGACCCACAGATTCTTCCATAGCTAAAATTTTATTTTCTCTATAACATTCTCAGACAGCCACCAAAGGAGTCTGTCCTTAGTATAGCAGCCTCAAATCCCATGATTGCAGCCTGGTTGACACTTCCTAGAGATACACAAGAGCCAACATAAGAGGGAATTTTGGGCCAAAACACAAACCTCAAGGATGAAGATGGCAGCATTGCTTCACTATTTTAAGGAACCTATGTCTTATACTCATGAATTTCAAAACAATTTTTCCATGTGAAAGCCCAAAAGACAGACAGACACGAGTAGTATAGAGAACCAAAAATCACAAGCAATAACAGAATACTCATAATTGTCTAATTGCTGGTGTGGAACTCTGTTTTCCCCTTCCCCCAGGAACGGGCGTCTTCTATATGACTTGTGGAGCACTTAACTAAGCACAACTATAATTACTATCATTCCTATAATAATAGGTTCTCCATAGATCTTCATATTTTATATTCATCACAGATAATATACAAAAAATCCCTTTAGGATAAATAAAAACTGTCCTTGTCTGTATGCTGGCAAGAACCTAGAGCTCAGAAAAAAGTATAATGAAGGTCACAGATGGAGGAAATTCACCATTAGGAACTGGAGAATTGTGCTTCTTGGTGCCAATTTATGTCATCATCTCTTGAAGTGCCTAGAGTATAAAGCAAACTATGCAAAACCTGACTCAAAATTAACAGAACACATTTCTTCACTCTTCAAAAGCTTCTTGGTCATTGATAGAAGTTTAATGTTCACACATATGAAGCAAGAAGACCTCAACTAGGTTTAGGCATACTACTACCACACATGGAATTGGAAATGTCAGCACAAGTGCTGCTGTCACTCGGAGAGAGAATAGGTCTCTTAGTGGCTGAGGTAGCTACCTGGGCCTCTATGGGAGAAGTTCCAGCTAGGTTTCTGAAGATGAGCTAAAATCTGAATGACAGCAACTTTGTGAAATGATGTTTCATGATTAGCACACAGCATGTGTAAGGAGTGGAGAAGGCATACTCACTCATTAGTGAACTTTAAATTTTTTTTAAAAAAAGATGTCATTGTATACAAGAGCTTAAGGCTAGAACACAGCTAAATGACACAGTGCCTCACTTCTACATTGATGGCCTCTGGCAGGCGTGTGGGTGAGGAAGGACTCATTCTCTTTAAGAGATTGGTCACAGGGAGTTTAATTATGCTCCAGTAAGTAAATGAGTATCATGAATGGGCTTTTTTTTTGTAAATGGGCAGATCATAAGAGTGGGTATGAATCTGAGAGGACTGATAACTGAGTTTGATGGGGTGAATAATGTAAAATCACCAAATAATAAATAAAAATATAAAAAAGAAAGACCAGCTGGAACAGAAAGTACATACGAAAGAACTATGGAATATAAATTTGGATAGTTCTTAAGTTTTAATAATGGGGAGCTATATAATAGAAATCAAACAATAGTTTATGAATACCTATTACATGGCTATTACATGTAGCTTTTTGTTTCTTGTTTTCTTAGCACAAATTTTAAGATGAAAGATTTAGGCTATATCTAATAATTAGGCTATAAAACTAATAAGCAATATGGAGCATAGGACCCAGGTTCAGGGTTCCCATATCTAAAATGAGATCTAGTGTGCTCAGCTGTCTTCCTTGAATGTTCTTAGACAACCTCTAAGGAATAATTTGAATTTTTTATGACTGAATATGAAGCTTTTCCAAGGAAATGTCACTACTATTATCTGAAAATCTGAAACTTTTAAATTTTGCATAGTAACTCTCAAGAGAACCACAGAGTCCTAATTTCTTTTTCATCCTAGAGCAAATGAACAACTCTGACATGGTCAGATGTATTTGTTGATAGCACACAAAATTTTTAAGTTTATACATGACTGAGCAGCAAAGCACTGGAGAGTCTGCTTATTTTGTCTGCAGAAGAAACTACATGCTACAAATTTCATGTGCTTACTTGATGCTAGCTATTTCTAATTATTTTTAGTCCTATTCTTCCCCATGGAGCAAGTTCGGTGCTTCGGAAGATACACACTTCCTTTAAAGCCTCTGAAGGAGCAAATGTGGGGTCTGTGGAAGAAGATATTCTGTCTTGCAGCAGGAGGTTAGAATGAGAATTCATTTAAATGATGTTCTATACCAGTGCTTTCTCTTCTTGCTTCACAAAAGAATTGAGTTCTAAAACAAGATGTATGACTTGGTGGACACACAGGTGGCTCAAGTGCCAGAAATACTAGTTAAAGCACATAAAGCTATGATGGAACTGAAGGATGGATGGTGCAATGAGCAACCTAACCCCATTCCATACAAATGTTTCTCTGGGAAGATGTGTTCACCTTCTTAACTCCAAAGTTTACTAATTATTTCTAGCTGAGTCAGAAGAAGCAGAAATCCCTTTAGCTCTCATCATCAGATACCAATTCAGTGATATTTCAGTTGTGTGATGGGCAATGCATTTAGATGGTGCTCAGAGGGTCTACTGAAGAGAGAGAGACAGACTGGGAGAACAAGAAAAGGAATAAGATGTCACCTCTCACAGGCTATAAGCAGTGAAGATGCAAATGCAGTGGAGAAAAGCAGCGTTCAACTTGGAACAGAGTATGGTGAGGAAATAAAGAAACACATTTAAATAGATGTGTTTGTTAACTAGCATTCAGTTTCATAAAACAGTATTTACTTTAGAATTTAGACACTCCTTAGCATTTTTAGTCCTACTTCATTTATTTTTTAAATGTTAGGTCATGACTCACTATAATGATTTCATAAGTCACTAATGGGTTGTATCCTGCAGTTTGTAAAAACATTACTGTAGGAAATGAGAAAAAGGATTAGTTTCCAATCAATTTTTCCATTCTCCCTGAACTAGGCAACTTTGGTCTAAAGCCAACTGAAAGTAAGGATGGTGAAAAACAACAAGAGGAGAGAGAGAGAGAGAGAGAGAGAGAGAGAGAGAGAGAGAGAGAGAGAGAGAGAGAGAGAGAGAGAGAGAGAGAGAGAGAGAGAGAGAATGTGAGGTTAGGTTGTTGCCATAATCTCCAAGCAGGAGGTCTTAGAAGGGAGAACTTACCTATAATTGCCTGATACTGCTCAATAAAAAAGTAATTTACAAAGTCTGCTGAACTGTCATGCTCAAGGTACAAGGTACATAGGCTGTTTGAATTTTTGTATCTGCTATAAACATAGAGGAGGTCAGAACTTACCCATGGTGGATGGCAGCAGTGACTGGGCTTCTTGTTATCTGTTTTACCACTCTCCTTTGTGTCTGCTACCCACCATCCAGCATTATTTTCTCAGGCAAAATGTCCCTCTATCATGATATCTCCAGAGAGATGTTCTCCTAGGAAGCAACACACAGGCTCAGATATTTACTTATTCCATTATTGAACTATGTTCCATTAATTCTCTTAGTGCCTGGTCTGAGTCAGATGTAGAATATAAGCCAATCAGACTGAAGAAGTTGTATATAATACAGACATGTATGTTCAACTTCAGCTCCACAATTGTAGCTTTATGAAGGCCTTCATCATCCTAGCCAACAAAAAGTTATTTTCAACTATGTAGTTGTCAACAGAGAAAATAATCAAAGGCAGAATGTTTTTTCATGAACTCTTCTGGTAGACTCCAAGGTTACTAAGTTGCTAACTTCCTACATTGGGTAGGAAAAACTTTAATAGGACCTGTTAGTCTAGTACTATCTATTTCCTGGTGATTGTCCATTCTGGAAGCTGCTACCTACCTGCTGTTATGGAACATGTAACACATGGCTGATAAGAGCAACAAAGAGAATCTTTGACTATGTTTACTTCAAACTCATTTAACTTTAATATTTTGAAATGTGTGTGTGTGTCTGTGCGCGCACGTGCACATGTATGTGTTAGGAAGTCAGTTCTCTCTTTTTGCCTTCACATTAGCTCCACAGATTAACTTCAGATTTTCAGGCTTCCATGGTACATGCCTTTACCTGCTAAGTCATTTTTCCAACACTAATTTTTTTTGCCCCTGGAATTCTATATATTTTCCTGTCTTACTAAGGGTTTTATTTCTGACATTTTAAATTTAAAAGTATTTTTGTTTTTTGTTTTATTTTTAATACCAACCACAGTTCCAACACTAAATTTTTGAGACAGATTCACACTTTGTAGCCTTGGCTAGCCTGGAACCCACAAAGTATACCAAGCTGATCTTAAACTATCATTGATTTTTCTCACCTAGGCTTCTCATGTTCAGGGATTGTAGGCATGTGTCCCTACCACATCCAGCTAAGGTATATTGATCTAACCTTAATAATCATATATGGTTAATGTCTACCAAATTGGATAAGACATGTCTAGTCACTAGACATAAGAAACATATTTTGTGTTTAGTGGCATTTTACAAAGCTGCAGCTTTTTCTAAATTAGCTCCAAGAGCTTAAATGTCTGTCTTCCAAGGAATGTCTTTCTCTCATTAGTCAAAAGGCTATCAAGGATATGCAAAAGCCAGTTTTAGAGGACTCAGTTCTCACATTAAACCTAAAGTGAATATTCTCAATGAGAATAGTTTTTGGATAGCAGCAGGCCCCTCAATGAAAACCTGAACTTAGCAGTTACACAATTCTGCACAGACTCCCAATGGCTAAGATAATGAAAAGTAGTCCATACTTCAGCAAATAACCTCCTGCTCATGTTGATACACAAAATTCTAATTACAGTCAGTTGATTTATGAAAATAGACATGAAAGTTTGAGGGGTTACATAAGAAAATAAAAGGGTGAGAGTGTGATGGGGATGGAAATTACTAAAACATATTTCATATACTTATGAAATTGCAAGCAAATAAAAATTTGAGAATTTAACCAGTTGAATTAAAGTTAACAGTTAAATTAATTAATTTAAATTAATTAAACAGAAATGCCTTTAATTAAAACTCACTGTTTTCAGGTGGTAATATTTGTTGGTTTGGGATTTTTGTTTTACTTCCTTCAGGATGTTGGGCAATATTTAAGGGAATGGAAACTGTACAGATTTCTATTGAAGTAATAAGGTGAGTGTTTTTTATGACCACCAGACTCAGGTATTATGAAGAGCCTGATGGCTTTTCAAGAGTTGCATTCCATCAGGACTGCATTTGGAAAATTGCCACAAGGTTACTTACTTTTTCATAAAAAGAGTCTCCTAGAAACCAGAAATCTTGAGAACCATGGAATTTAAGAGCTCGTCAGGTAGCAATTATTGTACCTGCAAAATGAGCAGGTGATTGATAACAATAAAGAGCAATGAGTCAACTTTTGATCTTAAGAAGTTATAGGAAGAAGGAATTTCTCTTATTTTTCACCAAAAAGCACTTCTGTCTTAGTATCCTCTTTTCTCTCAGAATCCTCTTCTTTTCACTTCCTCTCCATAAAACTCAATGATAAATCCTAATGATACACAGTCAGAAATGGTGAGAAAATAATTCCAAATTCATGCTTAGGAAGAGTTCAAAGAACCAAGGTCATTGGTAATCATTTATACTGCCTAAACTGCAAGTGTTTGAAGGATACATTTGCAGGACTAAGGAACTCTAGCCAGAGGATTTCTTAATTTCCACATTCTGGAAAGTATTGGAGTGAAGAAGGAAGTAGCTTTCTGAGCAACACAGTCCTTAATTCTGCCATCTTTATCATTTTGTCAGTAATTTAGATAACACTACTGAGCATGAATCTATTTAGTCTTACCAATCAAAACCTGGAGCCAGACATTAGGGTGAAAGCTGAAAGATCAGAGAAGCAGTGCAGCAGCCACTAGAGACTTCTTACCTCTATGAATTCTCAGACCAAATTGGGGCCGAGACTCTGTCCCTACCTCCTGATTATGCTGGGATTAATGGTGTGAGCCTGGCCTCTATGGTTAATTACTGGTCAACTCCACCCTCTGATCTCCAGCCAAGCTTTATTTTTCAGACCACAAACAAAATATCATGCATTGCACTATCTAAAGCCAACTGAGCAAATTTGTAGATGACACATAACTAAGGCAATGGTAAATAAATTTCTTAGTCAAATTAGGTTTTTAAATTGCTCCTAGAAAGTGAGTCAAAACTATGAAGATATTTTAAAGAGATAGAAATTTTTTAAGTACAAAAATTTTGACAGCATATATCCATGTTTATAATTCTTTATATGTGTGTAAGTGTATGAGACCATGAAGGCCAGACAAGGTCATTGGATCCCCTAGAGCTGAAGCTATAGGAAGTTGTGAACTACCCAACATGAGTGCTAGAAACTGAGCTGGGATCCTCTGCAAAAGCAATTATGTACTCATAACCACTTCGTTGTCTTTCCAGCCCCCAGAAATCCTTAATTATACATATGGCTTATAAATTTAAGACCACAAAGTAGTAATATATTCTATAGATCCATATAGTGGGCTTCTCAAAAAATATCATTACCATTCTAGGTGACAATAACAAATATGACTTGTATATACCAAATTGGGATTTTTGGTTTTTGGTGAGATCAACTTCACTAGCAGTTGTATTTAGTCCTGGCCACAGACTCCAAGGAGGATTTGACTAGTATTTAACAAACTGGAACATATTCAAAAGAGGATGGTTAGAGTGATGGTGGACCTGAACCTGGATCCATGTTATATATCTGAAGAATAGCTAGTACTAGGAGTAGTCAGTCTGAAGGAAAGCAGTTATAGTCCTATCTGCATATGTCTGATAGTCTGCTATTAGAACATAAATTAAATATTTGAGCTTCAACCCCTGCCTCCAGAAAGGATCAACAGATGGTGAAAGCTACAGGGAGGCAGATTTGTACTCAATAAAATAAGGACATTTCTAATAGAATCATCTAAAAGTAGCATGCACTGTTTTCTGACAGAACAAAGCAATAATCATCAGCAGTATTTAAGATTACATGGTACGTCAATCAAGTTATAGAGAAGATATTTGCACGACTTAGGAGACTGGAGGGGTTGGTGTACTTCAATGAATACACTAAAAATAAAAAATATGAGAAATACCAGGCATAGTGAAACATGTCCATTATTACAATTTAAGAGGCAAAGGCAGAAGCATTGTATGAGTACAGAAGTTCAAACACCACCTAGAGAATATAAATATAGAATACAGTATAAATATACAGTCTGTGTCAAAGACAAAGAATGTATAAGAAAATGCAAACAAAATGAGAAGTAGAAGTGTGAACTCCTGATAATTGGACTAAGTATTTTATTATTTTATATGATCTTTAAATTATGAATTTTTCAGGCCTATAAAAGATGACATACAGACAACCATAATAAACCAAATAAAAGCTTTTAAGAATTGTTTTTATTTGAAAGCCTACCTCACTATCTCCCACACAGCATAAGCTACAAAATGAAAGAAATGTTTTTCAAATCAGTTATGGCATGTTACCAAGTTTGAAGCTCTTATCCATCCATGACAAATTCTAGAGCTGATTCTATGGCACCATAAGAGCATCTGTTTTCCACCTACCTACAGAAATTATTTTATTTACTATGAATGGTTCACTGGCTCAATTAGTTTTTCAATTAAGAGTCTTGATAGCTCCCATGTTAACTGAGTTGTAAGTCAAAATAGGCCTATGACTGTTAGAAGATTGACAGTGAATATGAGGCGAATGGCAGAGACCAAAGTTGAAAAGAATGAAATGTTGTTGAGTTGTTTATAAATATTGTGATGATTCCGGGGAACTCAGGACCAATACTGCTTACTCACTGAGACTCAGAGAGCAGTTTTGATCATTTTTCTAAAGCAATTTCAGCTACTTTCATTCCTTCTTTCTACATTCCTATGAAGTAAGCAGAGAGATGTTACAAATGATAGGCCTGGAAGTTCCTGAAGTAACAGGTCCAGCGAGAATCAACCAAGGTATTTGGGGTTGTCATAATAGCAATGTTTGTGATGCAGTGAAGATTCAAACTTTATTATGTGAATGACTAAATTAACAAATAAACAAATATTAAACCCATATCTGATTACTGAGCTTTAAAAGTTTAACCCGGGGCTGGAAGGATGGTTTAAAGGTTAAGAGCATTGGCTGTTCTTCCAGAGGTCCTGAGTTCAATTCCCAGCAACCACATAGTAGCTCACAACCATCTATAATGAGATCTGGTGCCCTTTTCTGCTGTGCAGAAGATAAATAAATCTTTTTTTAAAAAAAGTTTAATCATATTATCTCAACATAAAGGGGATGACTCATTTCAATACATTCCTGAACATTTCTAACACTGTTGTTATAGAAAGATCATTTATAGTTAAAGGTGAAAAATTAATTTCCAAAATATATGCATTTGTATATTAATGTTTTATTTATAAGCCATTATATTCAAGTAGGATCAAATGCTGATAATGAGTGTTTTCTTTGTTGGCGTTTAGATACATGCCATGTAATTGCAAAAATAACTAGTTAGACTGTCAGAAGGCAGTGCACCCCTAGGAGCAGAACAGAATGTTCAAGGGAATTAACCTCAAGACATTAATTAAACTATGGAATCATCAGCTGGAGAGTAAGGCTGACACCTTGTTCTGACTCAAAACTGCAAACACTATGAGTATGGAGCTCCAAGATCAAAGGCCATCAAGGCTAGTGTGAGCTGATCTGTATAAACCCAAAAATGTTTTAATATAACTTCCCTTCCACACAAGCTCTACCACATCTCTTCTATCTAGTTTCCCTTCTCATCCATTTCCAGATTAAACATGGACAATGAAAATGCAAGACCAGGGTTGAAAATACTCATTTAGTGGACTTTGTAGTGTACAGAATATCTACTTTTCTTAAGTTTCCACCATTAAAAGGACACTTTTTGGATTTTGTAGATATCTATGTCTACATGTCTACATTGAGTTAGAGTTTTTTTTTTCTATTTAAGGAGGAAGTCATCAGCTAAATTTATGGTTCTCAATATGTGAGGCAAATAGAAGTTTCCTGCTAAAAGGAAATACATTTTCAGGCATTTTAAGTTATCATCACTGTGGTGAAGAGGTACTCATGGAACCCAATGAATAGAGGCCAAAGAGGTTATTAAACACCCTTTAGTGTACAAGACAAGTCTCATAATGATATTCCAAACAAATGTCAATAGTGTCAAAGTTGAGAAACATTGAGTTGGCTCATTTGCAAACTTGTTTGTTTATTTTTTTGAAAAAAGAGATAAATTCATCTTTATTTGAATATAACATGATTTAAAGAATATGTTTTTTTAAAAGCTGCCAATATAGTGGGTAGATCAAACTTCTACAATGGCATAAGGCATACTCACAATACTGATGATATTTCTGTATGTCAGCCCTTGAACACTGAATTTAGTAGGCATGGCAGCTCGCCATCACAGCACTAAGGAAGCTGAGGGAGGAGGGCTGACCCGAAGTCAAGGCAGTCGAGGCCGGGTGGGTTACTTTTCTGGAAGGGAAAGGATGAAAATCTAAAGCTCTCTAGAATAGTATCAATAATATAAAATGCTTGCTATAAAACACTGCTGGGAAAAACAAAAGTCCTGTTTTTTTTAAAAAAAAAGAGTCAGTGGGTAAGAGATGTTGCAGACTCTGTGAAGACAAATAACCTTATTTTACATGAGAAGTTTTGTATAGCTAATTGTACTAATCAGTTGTTCATAATATGTAGTTTTCCTGTGAGAAAGCAATGAATGAAATAAAGGATTAGAGGGTAATATTGAAAATATATATATATTAGGATGGCACTTAGTGAAACTTGAACTTGATGGGTTAGTTGTTTTAATTACAATTTAAGTCTTATAGATACAGAAATTCTACTTTTTCCAGAACAAACATATGTGTCCTTATAAGACAGTGGAGGAGACACTGGAGTTTTAACTGTTGAGGTTTTTCCTTCTACTCCTTGTCCTTCATAGTTTCAGGTGTGTCTGGGTGGTTTTGCAGCAATTACAATATTTGCTCCATCCTTAGCTGCTTTCAATGCAATAGCTTTGCCAGTACCTCGGCTTGCACCTGTGATAAAAACCATGCATCCCACTAGCTTCATGTCTGTCTTCTTCAGGGGATGGATGGAGACTCGCAAACTTGTTTTTATTGGCCCATTCACAACTCATTCAGAAAAACAGTCCTCACAAAAATGAAAATTAAGGTGCCTACATTTTGATCAACTAACAAGAGCATAAAAAATAAGAATGGATTTGGAGAATATCCTTCTGAGAGAGGTATCACAATCCCAGAAAGAGAATCAGGGGATGTACTCACTCATTAGTGGACTTTAAAAAAAAAAAAAAAAAAAAAAAAAAAAAAGATGTCATTGTACACAAGAACTCAAGGCTAGAACTTAGCTAAATGACACAATTCCTCACTTTTGCATTGATGGCCTCTGGCAGGGGTGTGGGTGAGGAAAGACTTGTTTTCTTTAATGGCCACATGGAGTTTAATTATGTGCCAGTAAGTAAATGAGCAACATGAATGGCCATTTTTTTTTTGTAAATGTGGAGATCATAAGAGTGAGTATGAATCTGAGAGGACTGATAACTGAGTTTTATGGGGTGCATGATGTAAAATCACCAAATAATAAATATATAAATAATAAAAAATAAGAGAAATGTGAAAAAGCAAAAGATGCTGAAAGCATGTGCCCAGTTAAGAGACTATTGTCACATTATAAGAAAGACTGAGAACATGCACTGAAGGTGAATACAGGACACTCTTCATACTTTACAACAGTGGTTCTCAACCTGTGGGGTCAAATGACCTTTCCACCAGGATTGCCTAAGACCATCAGAAAATGCAGATATTTACATTAAATTTCATAACAGTATTAAACTGAGTTATGAAGTAACAACAAAATAATTTTATGGTTGGGGGTCATCACAACATGAGAATCTATATTCAAAGGTCCCAGCATGAGGAAGGTTGAGGCTAAGTAGATGAAGCATTATAAAACAGCAGAGCAAAGAAGTGAGGGGAAAGTGGAGGCAAATAGGACCTTTCAGTCCTTACCTTCAGTGACTGTATGAAGAATGACAGGTCAGCAGAAACATGGACAAGAGAGAAGATTCATGGGTTGAGGATCAAAATAAGAAAACAATATATTCTCCTCGACTCCTTGAGGTTGTTTAATGAAGAGTTGGAAATAGGGACCTGGAGCTCATAAGCATCTGCTTAAAATTCATCCACATGGAAGTAAGATGAGGTGAAAATCTTCTTCTTGGCACAAAGCATGATATATCTTTTGTAAATATTTGTTGAAAGAACATTACATTTAGTGCAAAAGGAGGACTAGTGGCAATGTCTTTGAAAACATCTTTATTGAATGGTTGGGACAAGAGGAAACTGAAAAGAAGTGAGGAAGATCAAGCGAACAGACTTTTATTTTTAATTTATTTTATGTATGTGGATGTTTTGACTTTGTGGATGTCTGTACATCACATGTGTGCCTGCTGTCCACAGAAGTAAGAAAATGGTATCAGACTATCTGGGACTAGAGTTACAGACTGCTGTGAACCACCATGTCAGTGCTGGGACTAAAACCCAGGTCCTATTGAAGAGTAGCCAGTGTTCTTAACCACTGAACCATCTCTCCATGCTCAATACTTTGGAAATAGAAAGAATTTCAAGTGGCAGGGTTTTATCATTGATATTAAATGATGCTTAACACTCAAGGTCCACAATAGCCATTAATAAATCTAGATGTAGCTCTGAAGAAGGTCATCACCACACTTTACAAAGCAGTTTTAGTAGACAAATGAGAGCAGAATAGAGGTTTCAGAAATGTAGGACTACAAAGTCTCCATCATCCCATCATTAGGCAGAATGAAAGAAGACTTAGAACAACAGTTTATGGAGATGTCAAGAATTTGAGGGTGATTAGACTCTTTCAGCTGATGGTCAACCTAACAGGAAGAAGGCAACTTAGAAACTAAAGACACATTTGCATAAACACACACACACACACACACACACCATGCATGTGTACTCATTATGTCTTTTCTGAATGTACTGCTGTGTTATTGAATATCTAGTAAAAAAAATTAATCGATGACTTGTCAACTTAAAATGTTATGTGCTATGTGGCACTTCAGAGACTCAAAAGGCAATGGTGGGCTTTATCAAAGGCATCTCACAGGTAAAACATTGAGCACCCTTCATACTAAGAGGACTGATCCACAGCATCACCAAATTAATTTCACTGTTTAGCACATTAGTTTAATATTTACTACCATAAAACACTGTCCACAATTTACAGTTCTAAAACCATATACATTTATTTTTGTTCAGTTATGGAGGTCAAATGTCTGATGCAGATTTTGTCATATTAAAATTGAGATGCTAGTAGGATTGCATTGTGATCCAGATCCCATGAAAAGAAACACATTTGAATGCTTTTTCTGACTTTTGGATGGCACATTCCTTGGCCCATGATCTCTTTCTGATTTCAAAGATATCAAGGGACAGTTAAGTCTTTCTCATACCCTATCACTCTAATATGTACACTTCTGTCTGCCACATTTGATTACATCAGGCCATACAGAGAATCACAGACAACCTCACTATTTTAGAATCAGATGATTAATGACCTTAATTCTACCTACAGCTTTAATTTTTTTTCACTTAATTCACTCACAGATTTGTGTGCTTAAGATATGGACATTTTTAGAGAAGGTACAAGTTTGCCTACCACATAGGAGATAGGGATATGATTATGGGTAGAGATATAATCTTCTCAGTGGTACACATTGCCAAACTTATCAATATTATCTTTTCAGACACTACAGTAAATGTTAGGAAGCAGAAATAATATAGAGAAAAAGTATAGCCTGCCTAAGAAAGCACAAAAAATATCCATGACCTACTCATCTACAGCGTAGGTTCTTCTTTTCATACACTATGTAAATAGTCTATTATCTGGAGCTTTCAGGCTTTTTTTTAAATAAAATAGTCTACATGGTGTTATTATCAAATTATTCTATCCCCTTAGTTCCAAATGATGAATCAAAGTATAGCTGTCTTAATTCCTGTTTATGTGAGGACCTGGCCTGTGTGTGAGTAGTCAATGAACTAATGAATCAAACCTTTCAAGTGAGTGTGTCTGAGTATGTCTTTCTGTGTGTGACATTGACCATATCCCCAACATAGCACACACACACACACCGCACACTAATTTCACCAGACTAGAAATCCACTGTGAACTATGGAACAGCTCTAGAAATCATTGGTCTATATGATCTCTTCACATTTCTCCCAGGACTGTGCTTCATTGATCTGCTAGAATTCAGTATGCTCTGGCTTATGTAACGAAGCTTCTCATGATCCAGCCAGATCAGTTTCTTCATAGCTCTATTGTTCTGCCTTGTGCTTGCTTCGCATGTTAAGTCAGCAAGAGGCTTCAGTTTCCTTTTTTGCATTTGATTCCAAAGGGTATAAAAAGATTTCTGTAAATGATCCACAATATTGTTATTTAATATTTGGAATAATTTAGTTGTTTGACATTTTTAATTATGCTTTTTGAAATATGGGTTGTGTAATTAGATGCTATGCTGTACATTAATGGTACCTGTCTTAACCTTACAGATTTGGGGGACTATAAATAAAAGTGTGACAGCTGGGTCTAGCCTTGCCTGTCACTCTCCACTGACGGGAACACAGCTGGAGCACTATGTTTCTGTGAGTGGGAAAAAATGAAGACAGGCATTCCGAAGAGAAAGACAACTAATCTTTTTCATATCAAGAAGGTTCAGAGGCCATAAGCCAGAATAATATTTTATTTGTACACAGGCATTATATAGGAAGAACAAGAGGCAGAGGACAATAGCACAGTTCTGAGCCAAATTAGCAGCGTTTCTTTTTTAACTCATGATTACCCAGGATTGGGAATGGGAAAGGGCAGTGAAGAAATGGACTGGATATGTAAATGAGAAGACAGGCTTCACTGCCTGGGGATGCACTGTGAGACTAGGGGCAATGGCTGCTGGGGAGTAAGACAACATGTTAGAGTTAACAGAGAGCAAAGCTAATAAGAGATGGAATAAAAACTAGATGATATGAACACACTTCCGCTTTTATTTATTTATATCATCTGCTGCATTTTCCTGTCAATAATACATGACATATGAGAATGGGAGAGTTTTTCTTCCTGTGGGTGCCCATCTAGCTCATGGTACATACTCAATGAACATTTTTGAGTAAATTAAAAGCTAGTGTTACTAGAGTATCTATATATATCCACACTAGATGCCTCTCATCAATGAATTTTAATTTTCACAACAGTGATAACATCTCATCAATGAACTGAGTTTAATTTTCACAAAAGTGATAACATAGGCACCATTCCTATTTGATTCTATAAAAAGGAAGCAAGGTCAGAAGTACAGAAATAAGTAGTAAGTAACTTACCTAACAAGCAATAGATATAAAATTTTAATATTTGGATTTATATTTCCCATTGCTGCAAAAACCAAAAAAAAAAAAAACCAAAAACTTTGATCAAAACAGCTTAAGAGTTTATTTTGACTCACAATTCACGAGCAAGTCCATCATGCTAAGGAATTCATGGGGGCCAGAAGCATCAGGTAGTAGGTCATATTGTATTCATAGTTAGGAAACACAGAAAGATAAGTGTTTGTGCTACTTTGGGTTTATCCTTTATATTTAATCCAGGAAACCAATCCAATAAATGGTGCAGTCATGTTTTAAAAGCCTAGAAACTCTCTGCCATGCATGCTCACAGGCTTGTCTCCTAGATGGTTCCAGATCTTATGAAGGTGACAGTCAATACTAATCATCACAAAAGTTTAACTTCCAAACCTGCATATCACAATGATCCTACCCAAGGTTCACGGATATTAACTAATCAACATTAAATCATGCAGAACCAAGATCTGCTTGCCTTAAAAGAGGGTGTCCTTATCTATTTACTTAAACCTTTATAACACTGCCAATATAAATTTCTCTTCCATCAATATTTTACCAAAGACAAGCTTCTGAGATATAAAAGCAGTGAGCATAGTTCACTAAGGATTCAACAAAGGAAATAGATATCCTATAAAAAAAATCATAAGTACCAAAACTGTCACCAACTTGCAACTGGTTCTGTCGGTCTTGAGGGCTAGAAGGGACTGACAAAAGGTAGCTGGAATCCATCTATATCCCTTTGGCTGAGAGTTAAGAATTGAAGGTAAGTTACTTTCATGCTAGGCAAATCCTAATCCACACTGCCCTAGATAGCTCCAAAATAGGGATGCTGAGAACATGCCGATTAAGCATTTCTGAGAGCTGGATTCGTAATTCATTGTGTGACCTTGTACCAGACACTTTTTCATATCACAGTTTCTTTATGATAGATAGTATCAGACCAGTGGAAATCTCTCCAGACACATGCACTTCACTTTGTCTCTTTTATATATTTCTCTTTCTATATAGTCATTGGACTTTTGCACAAAAAGTTCATTTCAAGCAGGGCTGATGGCATATGTCTTTAACCTCAGCTATTGGGAGTCTGAGGTAGACAGATCTATGTGAGTCTGAGGCTAGTCTGTTCTACATAGCAAATCCTAATACAGTCATGGAGACATGGTGAAATGTTATCTTAAAAAGTTCATTTCAAAGATTTCCACCACCAATAACTATGTTTGAAATAGCAACAAATAAGGGAAAAGCTCATTAGATTCCTTCCAGCTCACTCTAGGAATCTAAAAAACATACTTTTTATTCAATTAAACTTCTGAGAATTTTATCCATGATTACAGCATTTTCATCATTTCCATTCCTGTCTCTTCCCTTCCAACTCCTCTAGTGTCCCCAACTCCTTTTTAAATTTCTGACCTCTTCTTTTTAATATTGATGTTATATGTTATATATAAAGTATATTAATATTGATATGCATCACATATACTCTGTGTGTGTGTGTGTGTGTGTGTGTGTAAAATGAAGATTATTCTATGGTTCTATGGGTAAGTTCAGTTGTACTGTCTGTAGTCAAGGATGATTGGAAGAATCTGCTATAAAGAGACCCTGCCAAGGTCCCCTGTGTTCCAGATTCTTTCAGAAGCTGCTACAACTGTCCACTTGTGCCAGCTCTCCCCACTGACCTTATGCTCTCTGGAGCCTTCCATTCCTGCTCTCTATACTTTTTGCAGCAGATAGAACAAAGGAAACATTCTACAAGTGTCAGTATTTGCTGGGCCTTAGCCTTACTTGAAGACAGTAGAACATGTCCTAAGGTTTTATTAACATTTGTTGATATCCATTATCATGTTACTTGGAAAGAGTTTTTCAGAACAACTGAAATAGTAGAGACACATACAGCTAAAAAGTTATTAGTGATGTTACAGTTCTTGGATTGAGTGATGAGTTTCTGGGTGCTTATTATATTCTAAATAAATAAGCAATTCCAATGAAGTGTGAAAGCTTTATAAATGACTCCTTAGTCTCAAAATAATAGATATAAGAGGAAAATAATATTTATTTTTCTATTAACCAGAATCTCATCACTGTAATTTCTTTTCATTTATTTCTCCAAAACAAACTAGTCAGAATGGGGTTCTCCATGCTAAAAACATGTTGCATCTCTTCAAAGACTGTTTTATGTTGGGCCCCTGGGTCTTCCTTTTATGCTTTCTAGTTGGTATTGACCTGACAACTATCAGTTATCCTCTGAATCATTTTGTTTGAAGGACCATGATTGCTTGTTTGAGTCTTTTAGTTACATGACCATTAATAGAAATAGCTTTTTCCTTGAATTATAAGTAAAATAAGGATACTTAGTCAGTTGAATTTGAATTTTAGATAAATCACAAATAAGCTTTACCATATGAATCTGAAGCATGCTTATACTAAAATGAATGTATTATGTATATTAAATGCAAATTTAATTGGACATTTATCTTTATTTACTAAATATGAAAACCCTTTCTCATACAAGTGAATATTTATTTAATGGCACTGGTGGATTTGGGCTACAAGGACTGTAAGTTTTAGAGTGCTCATTACTCTACTTAATAACTAAAACATTTTCGGTCTCTAAATTAGCAACTAAATGAAACTAAATAGTAAAGGTATCAATACTCCATGAGGTCTACAGACAAATTAAATGAGATTATAGTTGTACTACTAAATACAGTGCCTAGACAAATATTATTTATCACTCATTAATTCTTATTATTTTTAAATAACTGGACTGTAAGCATTATTATTAGTCTGATTTGATGTGATGTCATGAGCTTTCCATTTACATGATTAAACTTAGAAAAAAGTTTTTCTTAATATTTTCCTTCATGATAAGCAAGGCCCTTTTTGTTTCTAACTATTCCCTGTGCTCTCATTTTGAAGTACACTTGATTTGTCCACTAGCTGCCATTCTTTAATTAGCATAAAAACTTTCCTGTCCATATGTTTTGAGGCCATTAGGAATTCCTCAAATCAAAGGTGGAGATCTACTTTGCTAGAGATGGTAGAGGAAATGATAATCTTTGAAATTGGCCTCCAAGCTAAAGACTAGTTCATTCAGTGAGTGTCCCTAATCAACATAGATTTAAATAGCATGTTTGCAAAGCAAGATAGCACAGATATGAAGAACTCCATTTCTTAGAATGTGATGAACTGATTTTAGACTGGTTTTTTCCTTGCCTAACCTCCTCGTTCAATGTTTTCCTCCATGATGTTTTTTAATGACTACAATTTCTCTTCTCCAAGAGGGTCCCAGGCCCTATAACTAACTCTCTTCTCTAACCCACATATTCCCATCACCTTCTGCTTCCCTACTCATCTCAACAACTAATTGGACATATTAATTTGTTTCGCAATGATAATGGCTTTAACGATTCAACTTAATTCCTCTCCCAAACCACAGACTTTTCTAGCACCATAAAATGAAAGAAATAAGCCTAACACAGGAATCTATGGTTTCATAGCAGATAAGGGAGACCAGGCAGGACCTCTTAAATCACATAGCATTATGCCTGTTATGTCTGCTTCGCATGAATGGAAGGGAGCAGTGGTGCAGATAATCTGAAGATCATTTCCACTTGGTTTGGAAATGCACCACACAGTGATGTTGGAGCTGATTTGCTTTGCTAATTATGTTCTACTGAAGCTAATATTGAAATTGGTTCACATTTTTTAAGCTCCTCTGGGCTAGAAGAGAGAATAAGCAGTGGCATGGCCCACTTTAAAATGAAGGAAAACTGACAACAATGAGGGGACCGTGAAATTTTTCTATGTAGGCTAATGAGTCCACCAGATAAATGGAATAGGATCAAAGTAGAACTTGGCCAATTATACCTGGGCAGAATGAGCTGCCAACTGCCTCCTGCGGTTCAATGGTCACTGAAAGGTCAGTCATTCCCACAGACTGTCCACAACCTGAAATCCTCTAAATTAGTTCTCCATATGAAGGGTCTTTTTCATAGTGCAACTGTGGTTGTAGTACTGTATAACAGCAAATATAACACATTTCCAGGCAGGCACATAAGTAATCAGTCTAACTCAATCTGCATGCACTGTGTTTGACCTAGGAAAAAAAGAACTGAAGGGGTGGAAGGACAAGTGTGCCTTGATAGTAACATGATCACACTAAGGGGCCATTGGGCAAGCACTGTGGGAAGATAAGAGCCTGAAGTGCCTTGGAGGTGAGCAGACAGACTTGGAAGAAATAAAACAACTGTTGTCTCTTCCTTGTCTGAGTTTCTTGTCCACTGTGGACACAGATAATATGTAACCATCACCAGTAAACATTTCTCTTTCTTAATTATTTTTCTGCAGGGCAACTAGACTGTGAAAGAACTCTATATATTTCTCCAGAATGTTAGATTTTTAATTTTGGTTTGTTATTGTTTGCTTGCTTACTTGCTGTTTGACATGGGTAATTTAGAGATTAATTGTACATTGGCTTTCTAACCTTACAACCTGCCACAGGGGACAGCTAACCTATTGAAATGTATTTTTCTCTTTTTTCATTGCAGTCTGCTCCCAGTTCTCTAGAGGGGTGTATGCTATCTTTGGATTCTATGACCAGATGTCAATGAACACCCTGACCTCCTTCTGTGGAGCCCTGCACACATCCTTTGTCACACCTAGCTTTCCCACTGATGCAGATGTGCAGTTTGTCATCCAGATGCGTCCTGCTTTGAAGGGGGCCATTCTGAGTCTTCTGGGCTATTACAAGTGGGAGAAGTTTGTGTACCTCTATGACACAGAACGAGGTAAGAAGATACATTATCTAGTTTACTCTGTGGCTATTTGTGTGATAGTGATTTTCAAATGTCATCACACATGCATCCCTTTCTTCCATTACATAAAGTTTAATTCTCCCTTAAATATTTTTTTCTTCAGTACTCAGAATAAATCAAACATGAAAAATTAAATCAATGGTCATTTTAGAGCCTAATTTTCCAAGCCATATACATATGTGCTCAATAAAAAGTGGCATGGGATACACCACTGGACATTAGTTTTGTAAAAGAGTTCATCCAGAAAAACTATTTGATGTAAAATAAACAAAGCATAAAATACCATCAAATGAAATCTTTGATCTAAAAAGTAAAAGCTTCTACATACTACTACGTGTATACATGTGTGGTCTACTGTACCATAGTATATGGAAGCCCAGTCTGGAAAGTTTCAGAAAATGAATCTTGTGAGGCTATAACGATTGCCCTTTTAAGATATATTAATTAAATGTTGAAAAATACACATCATATTACAACTAAAATTTCCCCATAAATCCAGTTCTTTTTGATGTTTTTCTCAATGAAACTGAGAGCTGTTATTACTATGATATTCTATCAGTATTCTTATATCAGTCATTTGCCTGTAGACTAAATATGGATGCTTCTCTCTGACTCCAAGGTTTTAGATTCAGGAAAGGAAGAAAAAAATGAGAGGCTTGTCTTCCTGGTCCTTGGGGTAACTAAAGAAAAGCTCTTTATGATCAACATAATTTAAAATGCTAGTTTGCTCTTGAGAAGCTAGAGTGTTTCTTTTATTTCATTCACATTTCTCTTATTTAGTTGTGGCTAAATATCACAAAACACATAAATATGTGTTTGCCTAGGATACATAACAGCAAAGTGGGGTGGAAATTTATCAATCAGGATCCAGATCTGAGAGTTCTCAACCAAGATCTGATACTGGCTAGCTTTCTTATCTTGACCAAGTCTGGTGCTCTCTTAACCTCGATTTCCTTACCTAAGGTGTGTACCTATTTTTCTGTAAAATTCTATGATTCTGTGATTTTTTTTTGACAGTACACAAGACACAAGAAACTTTGTATCTTGGAACTAATTGCAACTTAGATATTACCAGTGAGTTAATTTAATAATTCCGCAAGCTATTATATACTCCTAATCATGTATTCTACCTCTAAGACAGATTCATACAAAATAAGTTTCAATAGGGGTGAGCAAAAAAGCAGAAAAGATCATTCATGTGACAATTCATGCTATTCTAGATTCTGGGTACTTTAAAGATTATAAAAAGGCAGAATTCTACAAAAGCAGAGTTTTCAGAGACACCCTTTAGAGTAAATGGGTTTCTACTGTAGAATTTCTTGAGGAAGAAAAAACAGGAACAGCAGGAGACCTCAACTCTAAACAAAGAACTACCAAGTAGTCAGCCCTGAGGTCATATACATACAAATAACATTATGTAGACTGAGCAGGTTGTATTTATGCATTTGGTAATTTATATATATATATGTGACAAGCAGAGAGAAAGACTATGAATTTGAGAGACAGCAATGAACAAGGGTAAAGGAGGGGCTGGAAGAAAGAAGGATAGGAAGGAAATAATGTAATTAATTGTATTACGGATTCAAAACTAAAAACTAAATATTATTATATATTTTTATAGCAACAGGGCAAATGACAAAATAAGAAGTTCTGTGTGTTCAAGCAGAGCCTTGAATAAGTAGAGTAACTACATTGTTTAAACATTGTTTGAAATTTCTAATTCACAATAAACTCTATTTTAATGCATTTCCTTCTACTTAAAAACACTGAGAATTAATAAGTTTCCATATATTGCATATAATGCAAAATGGAGCATTGTAGTTTTCAGGACTAAAGGCCAAAAATCAGCAGTGCCTCTCTTAAAACTTTTTGTAAAATTAAAGATCATTTCTGTTAATTCTGTAACAAACTCCATTTAGTCCAAAGAATACCCAATGTATGCATTCTCCCATCATTGCTTATAAATAATCTATGTTCATTAGATCTCTATTGTGAAAAAGAAAGATGATACCATCTAAGTCTGCCTCCTATCCCTCCTTTAATCCTTAAACCATCTCACTAAATAGTTTGAGCAATTCTATGGTCTGACAGCCAAAAGCAACCTTTCTGATTGATGTAAATCCACGTTTATTTTTTCTTTAGCTATTTATCAGGTGGGACTAATCTATTATGTTTTTGAGAAATACATTACATAACCTTTAACATTAATTTCCATTTTGTCAAGTTATCTCAAAATGCTGTAGCAAAAACTATCCTAAAATTGTAATAACTTTCTATTACTTGCATGGGAAAAAAGACAGTCTATTCTTCAAGATTCAATATGTGTATGCCTCCGCCAGTTAAACATCCTGTTCTCCCTATGCAGCCTTATAAGATCCATTTTCTGTAGGTAGTTCCTATTTGTCACTATTATCAAAATGTGATAGATTCATGCCCTGCTTTATCAATTCCATGTATTCTACTATTGCCTGAATTACTGTCCTATATCTTGACTGTGAAAATTGTTTCAATTTTTCTAGCCCCATAGCAAACTTTATCTCTTTCTTATTCATTTAATAGTTGTTAAGCTTACTATGGTAAACAAGACATATATGGTTCCTACTATCATAAAGCTTACCTTCTAAGAGAGACAGAAAAAAGTCAAGTAAATAATAAATTATTATTGTACATTTATATAGTGTTCTATGAAAAAACAAAGATAAAACATTTTGGACTTAATTTGTAAAGGGTATTCAGTGACAGCCTTGTTGAGAAAGGGGCATCATAATCTGGCAACTAACAAATTGAAGGACACAGCCCAGTGTGGAAACAGTCATGGCATCGAACATGTAGAAATTAATGGAAGGCCAGTGTAGGTAAAATTTAGTGAAAAAAGGATGGTTGGAAAGAAGACTACAGAGATAGAGAGCCATATTTTTGTTATGTAGTATGACTAGTAATCATGAGAATGAGAGTGTAGTCTACAGTGGGAAGGCATTGCAAGATTCGAAGCAGATGCATCAAAAGACTTAATTTAAGCTTCTATAGTTAATAGAGAGGTGAGCTAAGGAAATCAATGGAAAAAAGTCTTTGTAGTCATTCAGGTCAGAATGATGACAACTTGAACAAGGCTGGAGGTAGAGAAAAGTATAAGGAGTAAAAATGGTAATGCTATTTGCTAAACTAGTTTTGAGGAGCCAAATCTTGCCTACCTCTAAACACCCAGAGAATCCTTTGTCCACACCATTCACTTTGCACTTAGCATAATGACCTTGGCATTATTACTTCATTTGATCTGATATAAGCTACCCCAACCCCTTATCTGCAGTATGATAATAAACAGCTCTTTAAATATCTCAGTAACATATCTGTTTTGTGTTTGATTTTTTTCAATGATCATCTATTGCTTCAATAATAAATGACAGGGAGATATTATAGCATCAAATATAATTTTATAGTATTTTAAATTACGCTGGATGTAGAAGACAGAGAGACTAAAGGATTTCTAATAACTACTTTCAAAAAAGCTAAATATACAGCATTATAATTGTTCTAGTTAGGTTCAGGGATGAATAACAAGCCAATGAATTAGTTAAACTTTGGAGGTCATTCATTTAAAATATATATTTGTGCAAACATGGCCATTTTTCTCTGGTGCTTTCAAATACTGAATGAATGTGAGGGCTACACTGGCTCTGTTCTGATTTCTGTCTACAGAGAAAGGTTTGATTCAGGATTTGCAAGTCACTGTTCCACTTAGTTAATAAAATGTCACCTTGCTTCATTAACATCAAGTTGGAAAATATACATTTGGCTCTATATACATAAAAGGTCAGTTCTTAGGAAAATTATGAGATTCACTAAGTATGTCACCTACCCTCTCTATAACCTTTCCTTTTATTGATTTCCTTATTTACCTAGAGTTCTTCATTGTACAACATCTCTACACCAGCCCTCCCTGCTAGGAGCAAAACTACATCTCTGCCTACCCTTCCTCCACACCTTCACAAATCTTTGTGGCCTGCATTTTGTTCCCGTTGATTAATAGTCTTTCTCTGCTAATGACAGCATTTCAGCTCACCAATTTATTCATGCCAATTTATATGGTTACTAATGACTTAGTGTATTCAGGAGAAAAGAAATTTCTATTCAGGCAAGGAACTTCTGTAGAAATAGAACCTTAATCCAAAAATGGTTCTCTTTTTATTATTATCACTTTTAATTGGCACACTTTAGTTATGCATATTTATGAGAGATATGTGATATTTTGATACTTGTATACATTGCATAGTGATCAAAACTGGGGTAATTAGCATATGGGTCACCTCATCTATTTATCATTTCTTTATAGCAAACATACAAAACTACCTTGTGGTTACTTTTGAAACATACAGAATGTTGTTAACTCTCCTCATGTTTCTGGGCAACAGAATACCAAAGCCCATTCCTTCTTTCTAATTGTAACTGTATCCATTAACCAACCTCTATCCAACCTTGTCCCCCTCTCTCTCATAACCACTATTGTATTCTCTACTTGTACAAGTCAACTTCAATCCCGAATTCTCAGAAATCCAGATTTGGAAGGTTGATCATATATACATATTCCTACACAAAAGATTCTAAAACCATCCCAAGAAAATGGCCACTTCTTTCAGTTATTGAACAGATTTTTGGGTGCAAGTTTTTTATAGTAACACAATCACCTCCAGAATAGTGACACACCTAAGAGCTGAAGGCAGTAAGTACCAGATGCCTCTTCATAGCTTCAATGGGCAGAACCCACGGAGATGAAAGAATCTGGCAAGGCTGTGACTGTGGGTTTAGATAATGAGATAATAGTCTAGGTGCCCTTTGAGACAACTACTGCCAACCCTCTTCCCAAGGTTCAATAAACTCCTGCTGTCTTCCATTCTGAATCAGAAACTTCCTACTCAGTTCCCAAGTAACTCTCTGAAAGTCAATAGCCTTTTAAGAGATGGAGTTATCTTATTTTACAAATTGTGGTAGGAATTGGGGAAGGTGTAGCAATTTTTCTGTTGGTCAATATGCAATTATTTCACTTTTTGTAGCATTAGGTTGCTCTAGCTCACTTAGGGATTTAAAGAAGCCGGGTTAGTCCTACTGTGAAAACTGATCTGTTTCATGGTTCCAGGAAATAATTAAAAACAACTGTTGCCATCCCTACTGGTGATATTTGTATTCATTATAGCATGCGTCTTGGGAAAATAAAATTTCTCAGACAGCTAAGATCCTGGGGAAGTTTTAGAAGGTTACTAAGGTCTTAAGTAGTAAACGGATTCCCTAAGACAAGGAGAAAGAGGCCTTTCCTCAGAGGGTTATGAATGTTTTCAACCAATTTGAATTCTCCTAAGAAGAGCAGAGCTTCCTTTTTCACACCTTTCTTCATGCTGTCATCTACACTATGGACACGGCTTAACTTCATAATGCTAGTTTGCTAAATAAGGCACAGATATGTTCCTTTCTCTCTGCCTTTTATTCTTTCTCTTTCATGTCTCTCCGTGCCATTTTCCTCCTCCTCCTTCTTTTTCTTCTTTCTTCTACTTCACAGAGGAAGAGACAGAACAAATCAGTAATTCTCATATGTTATTGTCTATATATACACTCTCTCATACTGCAGTTATATGTGAGAGAATGTGTGATAGACAAGCATCAATCTCTACTATGCCCAGATCTCCAAAACCTTTTGTTTAGAAAATGTTACATTAAGTTGCCCAGGTTTGGTTTGAACCTTTTATCTCGGGAAAATATGGACTCATGCCGGGGTGTATCATATTTTTAAAAGAAAAGCAGTGTGATAATACATATTTAAGGAAAACCTTTTGGGGACCAGTTCCAACAAGGTCTTCTCTCAGGGTCCAAGAGATGGCATTTCTTACTGGGATCTACAGGAATCAAACTTAGAGCAATTACTCTTATTATATCTCCACTGGCAGGACAACTATAACCAGGAAAGCATAGGCTTACATCCCTATGCAGGCAGATTCCTGGACCAGGCATACAGGGCTTGAATTCCTCAGGGTTCTAAGGAGGGGTCAGTCTTCTTGGTTGCTAGGTGACTGAGTAAACAATGGAGGGAAGCCTGCAGATTTTATTTTACTGTGACACCTTCCCTAGAAGTGGGGTCTGTAATGGCTTAATTTAAGAAGTGAGGCCTGTCACCCTAACTGCTCAAGTCTAAATGCTTCTATGCTTCCGAATAGGAATGTTTTGATACCTGCAACTAAGAGTTGGTAAATTATCTTTTTCCTTAAAACTTTAAGTTAGTATCCTGTGTTAATGAATCCAGGTGCAAGTACAGTTAAAAATTCTAAGGTTAGTTAGCTCTGGTTAGCTCGCTTATCAGTAGGAGTGGTGAATTTAGGACATATCAGTGTGTCATCTACCTGTAGCTGTCCTTGAATATCTGAGAAAAATTTCAAATGGTTTACTTGTGGAGGGCTGACTCTGCCTGGATGTTTAAACTAATAAAGTCAACTGCTGCAGGGAAGGCAGGGCATGAGAACAAAGGCCTGATTTGTAAGAGATCTTATCTGTGTGACTGTTTTCACAAACTGGTAGAGATTATCCATATGCCCTCCAATGTATGGAGGAAGTTGTGCCCAACAAATGAGCAACCACACTGCTAAAAGATTCAGAGCCCTTGACCCTGATGGGTTAGCCTTGTGGGCACAAACTGAGTTCCCACTTCATATTTCTGCCGCTCCCAGCATATATTTAATAAAATCAATCTGGAATATCAGAGAGTCAATCACACAGCCAAGCCATGAAGGTCATGGAGTGGTGACCCTCACCTTTAATCCTAGCTTTAGGAATGTGGAAAGAGGAAGTTAAGATAGCTAGAAGAGAAGAGGGTTTTCAGCTTCCCAGACTCTTTCTTGGGGAGCTGAGGAGAGAGAAGTTGAAATCAGAGGATTTCATGGAGACAGGCCTGAAGAGCAGACGGTAAGAAATAGCTGTGTTTTATTTCTCTATCTCTCTTATATTCCAGTTTTTACTCAATATCTGGCTCTGGGTTTTCATTTCTATTGAACAAATTCATGAATGGATAGAATTTGTTCAATAGAACAACAGCCATTTCTTAAGTATTTAATAAATACTAGGTCTTGAATTTATAGATTATCACATTTCATTATAGTAACATATATTTCCAAAATTGAGGAAACCAAACCAAGAAAGCCCTTTGGAATAATGGTTCTTAGAGTTATACAACTCCAAAGTAATAAAGCCACGTATCACCCTAGGTTTGCCACATTCCACGACTATGTGCTATTCTCTGGCTGCCATACTGCTTCCCACTGTCTTAACATTTAAAAACACCAGTTTCCATTTCCTTTATTTTCCCCCTAAGAGATGTTTGAAGGACAAGGTCCTAAGATCCTTTCTACTTCACTTTTGTCTGTGCAGATGGAATCCCATTCTCAGTTTACATCTCATAACATGGTGCTCACAAATAAGTACTATATCTTGTGTTGCCATTGTTATTTTTTGGTTTTGTTTTCAAGACAAGTTTTCTCTGTGTAGCCTGGCTGTACTGGAACTTCTTTTGTAAACAAGGCTGGCCTCAAACTCACCTGTCTCTGTCTCCCAGGAGCTGGAATTAAAGGAATGCATCCACCACCAGTATGCTTAAATATCATATCTTATGGCAGCAGAATATCAGGGATCAAGGTAGACAGGAAACTAAGACCCAAGTTAAAAGACAGATGAATCAAAAAGGTGGAAGCAGAAAAAGGACAAAGTTCTGGATGCAGGCAGATTGCAAGTTTGGAATGGACAGCTGTGATGAGGCCTGGATCTAAGACAAAAAGAATTTGTACAATCATCTCTGTGGCTGGACCACAGAAACACATGAACCCAACAGTTCATACTGCTAAGGAACTATGTCTGGTTGTGACAAAAAGCAAGGAATGACCAATGGCTGGGTGACTATCAAAGATTGCCTCAACTTCCCAGCCAAGTACTGTGAGTGGAAGATAACTCTATCAAAATAAATCTTGCTTGCCTTTTGTTTAGTTTAGTTTAGTCTAGTCTTCTTCTTGTCCACTTCAAGATCTAGTAAAGGGATGTAGAAAGATAATAGATGGCTCCAATTCTAGTCATGTCTATTTGTCTTCTGGGAAAAGTGAAGTCAAGAGCGTCTTTACTGAAATTCAAGTTACTTTTTTATATCTGAATAAATTAGGAAGGCCCAGATAGTACATTATCCTGTGAGAGACAGATACTAAATTCCCCTGTTTGAGCAGCAGTAATTGGGGTTGACAGGACCTAAGACAGTTAGTAGCTTTTACAGGCTGCTTAATCTATTGTGATGAGTCTTCAACTATGAGAGCATCTTGAGAGCCTGTACAGTAATACTAGTGAATGAATATTTGGACTGGATTGTGAATAAAAGACTGTATATATGTCTATAATGAGGTTTTCATTGAAAATGAAAATACTGAAGCTGTCATATTTTTAATACTTCGATTTGCACATCCTTGACTGCTTTGGGGCATTAAAAGAGAAAGTGCCAAGCAATTTGTTGTCAGCTCTTGAAATAAATTATCATTTAAACACTTCCTCTCCACAAAGGTTATTAGCTTAGTAGCTCCTCCATTCCTGGGGTTGGACTGTCTGTAGGGAAAGAATAAAAAATCATAAGACATTAAAGTATCCTTTCAAAAGCTGAATATTAGTTACTGTGGAAATTGTTCTCTTAGTAGCTTAACATATTTTTGCTGTAGCTCTCCAATGCTGCAGATTACACTGCAGCAACTATTAATAAATACTGTCATATTTTACAGCTGTCATGCAAAGCTGAAAAAAGGCTTCGCTGTGATTAGATCCTGTTTACTGTAATATTTCCAGCTCAGACTCAGAAAGAGAGTTTTCCTATAAAGGTATTTCCATAAGTAGAATATTTTTCCATAAAATGACATGACTAATTTTAATATATTGTTAACTCTTTGGTGGCAGTGAATTTGAGGTTGAATTGATTTCACAGTCAGAGGTACATTCATTTCCAAAGACACATTGAACCAAAATGTCAAATTTTCTCTATTGAGTTGTCCTTCACATGCAGAGATTGTACTACTATCACAGATGTGCATTAAATATCCCCTCCCCTTTGAAGGAGACATCTACACTGTACTACTTCCCTTCTTTTGCTATACCTTTTCTGTGACTGAGTGCATTGTTTTCAAGATGGCTAGTCAGCATTTAGGATAGAAGTTCCTTCAATAGACTAGCTAGAAATTGTGCCTCCTGCCACAGAATGTTATCATTGGAGCAAAAGAAAGAAATCCTTGATCCCACCACCATAGGCGTCAGCTGTTTGAAACTGTATTCACATCTTTGGGGAAAGAAGGTGACAGCTGGCAGAGTTGTTTTTTGCTCTGACCTTCCGTTGCTTTCATCGAGTTCCTTGAGGAATTAACCTTCAATAAGATGAATACCTAATTCTTAATGAATGGATGTTCTTTAGACCATTAGGGGATAGCTGCAATTTGCTCCAATTTCTGGGTTTGAGCCTGAGAGGTTCTTGAAAATGAGACAGATTGTGTAGTAATCCTGTAACTGTGACTTTGAGGTTTGTCTCTTGGTGCCCTGTAGACATCAATTCAAGTGAGGGCACGATATGGGAATTACAGAAGACAATGTGTATAAAATCTTTAGTACCAAGCTGAACAGAATAACATATTCAATGAATTTTAGCTCTTGGGATTTTATTATAGTTTTAAACCTTTCCTGTTGGAGAAATAAAGTTTGGCCCCTCAGGGGATGTATGGCAGTACATAGACACATTTTAATAGTGAGGGGAAGCCAAGAATACTGTTACACATTCTCTAATATACAAGACAGTATCCCCTCTCCCAGCATGGAATTAACTGTTACACAATGTTTATGATGGGAAGGCATTATTGAGTCAAATGAAAGTTGCATCAACTCTTCAAGAGACTGGTGTGAACCAACATAACATTAATTGAAAGTTTCATTGTGCCTACACTGGTGTCAACAACAACATTCAAAGTGGGGTAGTCTTTGAGTATGAATAGTTTACATCATGATAAGAGAGGGAGATTAAGAGTAATGCACATGAAACAATAATGAGTATGAAATTGCGTAAAGTGAAAGGTATAATGTGTGGTATGGATTTCAAGTCAAGGAAGACCAAAGAAGAGTTTTTGATGAGCAGGCTAGAGTCATCAGGGAAGGCTCCATGAAAGAATATATGTTTTTTAGCCCAAAGTGGAACTGCCTCACCTGGCAATGACTCCCTTTCATTGTTAATGCCAAGCTGGCTTCTAGAACCAAAACAACATAGTATTCTCAACAATACTCTGCAACATAAGAGATCAGGACAAGACACACAATTAAAAAAAATAAAAAAAGGAACACTGTTCCTTTTACAAAATGGAAAGCAATTACAAGGCTGTTGAAAATAGGCAGTAAACAAAGAAGGAGAGGGCAATACTGGCAAAATTCCATTTTCTCAACTAATGCTCTAGCAGAAGTGCAATTTGCAGCAAAATCAACATAGCTCTCCCCTCTTGTCTTGCAGTCAAACACATTGGTATCAGCATGGTTACACAGGATACCTCAACTGAAAAAAATTACAAAAGCAATAGAAGCAGAATGTGAACTGTTACGAAGGTGAGAAGGCAGTAGAGGGTGATGAATATGAGCTGCCAAGGAAGTTGGGGGGCATTTACATGTAACACAGCTTGTCCCCTCCGCAAAGTCTCTGTGGAACACCTTAGTTCATGGAAGAAGAGGGACTCAAACAAACACTACTTTACTTCTCCACTTCCCTGGATTCAATCCAATCAATAAGTTGACAATGTCGGCTGTTGTCCTGCATCTGATCTGATGAGTTCTCTGGTGCTAACTGACTCAGCGGGCCTTCTCGGCAGTAGACAAGAGGCTAATTAAGATCATGTCAGGCAAGCAGGATGACAGCTTATGTTCATGGGCCACACTGAGCTTTTAGAAGGTGTTTCAACTTCACTGCAAGCAGGCAGCACTTGACTAGGCACTGGTTTCCAGTTATTTCCACATGTTTTTGCATTAACAGGCCTCCGTTTTCATAAGGATTTACATCCTTCTCCTTGGGGTAATTCGGTGCCAGTGTGTTTGCTTTCAATTACATTACTCTGGCTCTCTTTCATTTGAATTTTTAATATGCTTGTAAACAAAGACAACAATTAATAGTCAGGTTATTTCCCCTACTAAATCATGGGTTTGTGTGCTGTGTGTCTTACTGACATACAGCCTATAGAGGTGAATTTAGGACAAATACAGGAAACTACTTCTCACAGAAGGTAGAAAATGGGAGACACATATGGAACTCATTATACCAAGTGGTAGATTAGACTGAAAATATAAATAGCTTCCCCTCCCCCAAATAAAGGTTTAGATAACTTCATGGATAACAGATTTACAGTGTGCTATTAAGAGCAGAAGAAATGTTTGGAGGCTTGTCTGAACTGAGGATGTCACAAATTACATAGCATATTTTTTGAGGCTATATTTACCTTCTTATAGGTATACAGTCACATAGAATAATAGCATTCTATTCCCTAAGTTTAAAAGATTTAAAACATCTAAGAGGCATGAAGGAAAGCTCAGAAATAAATGCAAGTTATCCAGGAACATTCTGTTTCCTCTCATATAATCAGAGTCTCTAACCACTGTCAAAGGTAAACACAGTTGGACACTCGACAGTTCAGAACAGATTTCATCAGTAACATACTATTTCAATAAGGAAAGGGTTCAGCATAAATTGAACTCTCAGTAACATACTATTTCAATAAGGAAAGGGTTCAGCATAAATTGAACTCTTCTTCAATTTGTACAGAAGTATCTGGGTATTTTAGAGAAAAAGTGAGTAAATAGATGCAGCTGAATAAAGTTCTCAATCACATAAGTGAGAAGTTACAAATAACCAGAAAGCTAGGTTCACAGGAAACTCATAGTTTTGAAATGTGGTACTCACTAAACTCGGGCTCTAGCATCCCTTAGATGCTGAGATACATAGGCACTATATTTAAATATTGACTAGAACAAACAATAAATTTATTTTTTTAGCCCTGCATTTCTCAGACATCCATTTTAAAATGGAATGTAGCTTAAGTCTTTAGAGATTATGTCAGAGTTTTGTTCAAGTTCTGATAGGCCAATCTTGAGATCCCCTCAAATGTAGAGCTTAAAAGAGTTTGTCAAGAGTTCAATAAGGACAGAATCTTTGTCACCACACACCAAGAACAACTTGTTGTAAGAAGTGAATAGTTTAGTTAATGACATTGAAAGAATGGATCATCAAACCAGAACTTTGATTCTAAGCCCATCTCTGTCACCAAATAGCTGTGCTCAAACTCAAGTCACATGGCCATTTTAGCCTCCAGTTTCCATACCTGTAAAAGGAGGGACACAGTCTGTCATCCTGCAATTAAAATTGCCCATCAGTGCACTACTGAGGTTATATAAGTGAATGAAACAAAGTGCCTCTCTATAATAAGTTCACAGTTTAGAAAGACATCCTAGATATGTAAATCAACAGAATCTAGCATGAATGTCAAATGCTGTAAAATCCTTAGGGCTACTATAGCACTTCCATTTATAATGAAACTAGAACTGCCTTTCAAATGACTACTCTTACTGGGAGTTTAATATGCAAATAATTATCTACAATGACTTCTTTAACTAGGCAGACACTACTCAGAGCATTCACATGTTCCACTTTTCGTAATCTCTCAGTGATCAGCCTTTAGTCTTTCAGTGTCCTCTGATACAGGGGAGAAAAGGAAATAATGCCTAATTGATAGAATGGGATGTCTTACTTGATCTCAAAATTCTTCCAGATAAAATTCCGTACCAGTGAGTACCATAAGGCACTTGTAACATGTTTTCTTCTGACAAAGTTTGCTGAGGTTCTCAACAATGGCCTCCATGCTACGCAAAATCTGTTCTGTCTGCACCCTTCAGCATCTTAAAACATGGTCCCATGGTCATTTTCAATTTCTAGGCTTCTACTAAAAATTATATGAGAATTTCTATAGTGAAAGGTAAAGAAGCTTTGTTTCTTGAATATTTTCAGTTTCTCTAAAGATTCAAAATGCTTCACCAGGAAGAATTTTATAGAGGCACAGATGCACTCCTAATTCTGAATCTCTACATTTAATTTCCCCTTAACCATTTACCTTAATGTCCTATCTAGACTTCCCCCAGAATACATTCTGCTCCATGTACTTTTCCAGAAATATCATCTTTGAATCTTTTAGATTTATTTTATATGTATGAGATTTTGGTTGTATGTATGTATGTATGTATGTATGTATGTATGTATGTATGTATGTGTGTATGTATGTGTACCGTGTATGTGTGGTATCTGAGGAGGTCAATAAGGAATCAGTTCCCTTGGATCTGAATTATGGGTGACTGTGAGACACAATGTGAGTGTTGGGACTCAAACAGGGTTCTCCGAAAGAATAAGTGCTCTTAATCATTGAGTCATCTTCTACATCCATGATACCTCATCTTTGACCCTTCTCCTATCACCCCTCACACTCCACTATCATGAACTCCTATATGCTAATACTCTGTAACTGTGAATGTTTCAATATACTATGTGAAAGATACTCATTACAGTTTTCAGTTTTTTGCATGTGTTGTTTTTCTTTCTGGCATTTACATTTTTTAAAAAAGATTATTTTTATTTATTTGCCTTGGGATTTGCCTGGAACTACAGACAGTTGTGAGTTGCCATGTGAGTGCTGGGAATTGAACCCCGGTCCTCTGGAAGAGAAGTCAGTGCTCTTAACTGCTGAGCCATTCCTCCAGCCCCTGGCCTTTACATCTTTTACTCAGTTTCCTTTCATCACACACACACACACACACACACACACACACACACATACACACACACACACACACATATCTATCTATACAAAAATCTGGAACATGTCTTGTCCTATCTAGTCCTGTTCAAATATGTGTTTCCATAATCCTAGCTTTCCCTGACTACTGCCCTCTGTTTTCTCAGTTCTTTGCCTAGAGCTCTAATATTGTATACAGAAAATAATAATAATAATAATAATAATAATAATTGTTTACATATTTGCCTTCTGAGCAATATTGCTAACTTATGGAAGATGAGTTTGCTATTTTATTCATTTCTTCAAGCACTGTATTAAGTGCTAAGTAAGCTCTAATATAGTATACAAAAAATAATAATAATATTTGTTTATATATTTGCCTTCTGAGCAATATTGCTAACTTATGGAAGATGAAGTTGCTTTCTTATCCATCTCTGCAAGCACTGTATTAAGTGCTAAGTATGACATAGTGACTGGTTGTTACTATTAAGCAAATGAATGAATGAATGAATGAAAAAACTTTAGCTGAATGTAGAATTACATAGGCTTTGAAGACATAATAAAGGACATGGACATGTGTTTACTGTGCAGTTTTGAGTAGGTGTTCTCAGATCATTCCTTAGTTATCTGTCTCCTGTGTACTAACCTAAACATGATTTTGAGTCCTCCTGTGATTCAGTCTCTATACCAAATATACCACTTCCCTAGCCCAATCAACTGAGAAGCAACATAGATAACTAGTTGAGTGCTAGCAGCCTTAGTTAGAGGCTCTAGATGATGAGTAGATTTTCAATGTTTTGTGAACCTCTCACCCAATACAATGTCATTAATTGTTAAGGACTCACATGGGCTAGGATGTAGCTGTTGCACTATCTCTTGCAAAGCACATGAATTCTCTGAAGAACAGAATAAAATGACATTATTCTCCACCTATCCAACTATAAAACTAAAGAAAGAAAATTACTTCAAAATCTCTGTGTAGGTAAAATGCTACAAACACAAAAAGAGATGTGAGAGCTAATATAGTCATTTCTTGGTTATCCACAACAGAGGCAAGCCAGGCCTTGATAATCTAAAGGGCATTCATGGCAGAGTAATAGAGTGTCTTATAAAAACAGTTCTCCCTTTTTAAAATTTTAACCTAGTTAGGCTTGCTTGAATATGGAAAGTAAGGAAGATATTCGAAAAACGGGATTTTTAGGATGTCACTTTGATTGTAGTCCCCCATGGGAATTAACAGGACTCTATAGGATAGTTAGTAGAGGTGGAGACATAAATGATGTAGTATCAAAAACATCAAGAAAGAGAAAAAAATGCTGGTCAGTATGATACCTGAAATCATAAGAATTAAGAGATTCAAATAACAAACAAAAGTAATGAACTTGTAATCCTGATAAGTTTTGCCAAGGAAATTTGATATAAGACATTTTATTTTATTCCTTAAAAAACTCAAATTGCATCAAGTGTAAAATTTCCAGGTTTCCATAAGCAAAGCACATACCTATTCCAAAGATGCCCTCAATGACACTGAGAGGATGAGCTGAGGCTCCCAAAGCTTACTCAGGTTGCCTTCTCTCTTTAGAAGCTCTCAGAAGAAGGATATTTCTGCTAAAAATCTCAAGGAACAATTACTGGTTTCCACTGGGCACAGAACATGGAAAGGAACAACAGCACAGTGCTATTTGCCAAAGCTATCCATTCTTTCATTTTTTGACTTCTTTCAGTAACACAAAGGTGTCGTGATTCTTTGTCAAACTGGAATATTTCAAAAGAAAGAACTACACTTAATAAAGTATACTTAATAAAGAAACTTTATATCCACCTAGCACAGTACTAAATAGTAACATTAAAATTTTTATTAGATACATCAAACTGGAAAGGCTTTGAAATTTCTTAAGCTTGAGGTTTGGGATTCTAAAAATTGAATTAGTCCCATATTTTGTCGTGTTCATAAGTCTTTTTTCTTTTTCTTTTTTGATTTTTTATTTATTTTTGAATAAAGTCTCATTTTTTATCCATGTATCCCTAATTCTACTTTAAAAATTGGTATTCTAACAAAATCTAAAGGCTAGTCCAAGATTTATCACATTAGCTCTTTCTACCTTGTTTCAATTATTTTATCTGTATAATTATGTATATATATGTATAATATATACATATATACTTATTATCTCCTTTCTCATAAGAATAAAAGATAGTGGAAGCTAATACCAAATGCTGAGTATAACCAGGTCATCCCCTAAAGATGAAATAACAGCTGTGTAGATGCATGGTTAGGATGTGAGAAAGGCTCATCCTTTTGTGTCTACAGAATCACAATTCTGTTTATAAAGTTCTACTCAATCAAATTGAAATAGTTAATGCAACTTCCCATATTCTTCATGCATTCACCTGCTCAGGCAACCCAACCAGTTCTACCCATTTTCTCTGTTAATTAGAAAGTCAACAAGTCATTTTGGGCCATATCATGGCTGCCAAGAAAAGCCACAGCTGCTAGGTCTACGTTTTACATTGCATTTGTATTTTCTCACTTTCAAAATGGATGACTTAATTGTCCTTAACTCATAAGAGTGCTACAAATGTTTTAACTCTTAACTCATAAGAGTGCTACATATGTTTTATGTGTGAAAGTTACCTAGAATAGTTTCCGGTACATGGCTACTTCTTTGAGCTGCTACAAAAATTAAATGAGACACTATGAACATACCTAGCACAATATGTGATAAAGAGAAATATGCTCAATAAATGGTAGCTATTATTGCTTTTGATAATGATTAATCTTAAAGGGTACTGATTAAACTATAATTACTAAATGCAGAAATCACTTTAATAAAAATGAAGGAAGACACACAAAATTGGGAGTTACTGAAAATACTAGGTATCTTATCACTGTATCTATACACTTTCTCCTCAGTTTATCAAAGCATCTTAAATTAAATGGTGGAAAATTACAAAAATAGAGGCAAAGGCAACATTCTTGACGCTATAATTCCCCACAACCTCTGATAAGCTATCTGGAACTCTGGGGATCTGATTTCTATTCCTAGCATCCATCTATTTTTCTCTTTAGGTATTCCAACATGAAATTAACAAAATATTTCCATATGCTATTTGCTTTCATGACCTCACCCAATATGTAACTTTGAGATAAAATATTAGTTGATGGGAATCTATTTGGAATGGAATAACATTCAGTTATTCTAATTAATATTGTTCAAGATAAAAGCTATGATTTTTCACTTCCAGGCATTCTCCCATGTCTTTTATCATTATTCATACCCAGTGAATAGGGAAGGGCAGGACAGACATATTGTTGTTTTGGAGACAAAACAAATCTATATATCCAAAAAGAGAATGATTTGCCTGAGGTTATACAGCTAATAAAAAATAAAAGCAAACAGGACTGGAGTCCAAGTTTCCAAACAATCTATCCAGATATCATATACCTTTAAGGCAAGAGGTTATTTTCTTAAGGACCATGAAAGGTTTGGGACTGAGGGGAAAGTCTGAGTGCTAATGAATAACTAGTTCCTTAGACTAGTATTAATCCTTGATGGAGCACTTGTTATGTGCCAGGCTCTGCAATAAGCCTCCAAAATGCACAATATCCCTCCATCTTCAGATGGATTTAGCAGAAAGGAATTGCCATGGTTCTCCTTTTACAGATGAAAAAGTAAAGTCATGGAAAGGTTAAATGATTTGCTCTCCCATCATTCTCCTAGAAAGTGATGGAGCTAGCCATGTGCATTCTGTCTCTTTTGTTTAAAATGTTCTTCCCCCCCATTCCACACTGACAGCCACCTTCAGCTCTCCTATTCACAAGGGAGAGATGTTTTAAAAATGCCTTAGGCCAGAAAGAAAAGTGCTACTCTCAATTCCTCATACTGATAAAAGAGAGAGGTACACAAAGAAAGCACATCTTGCCTATTCTGAAAGCTGAGAATTTGCAGCTCTGAAGAGGAGACAGGGTCCAGTAGAAAGGACTTGGGCAAAGAGACATTCTCTCTCAATTAGTCACACCCTGGTCTCCAGTCATAGCTGGTTCTCAGCCAAATTGAAGAGTGAAATCACACCAATTTTTTTTTATTCTTAATTTGGTAGCCACACCCATACTTCCTGTTTGCCTTCTGGCCAATCAGCATTTTATTAAACCAATAAAGGAGTGACAAATATTTACAATGTACAAGAGCATAGTCCCACAGAATTTCCTCCTTGTTTCTTTTTAAAACAAGAATTACAAATCTAATCTCCTTTGTATACTTTTTTCTCACCATAATCTCACTTAAAACCAATAATATAAGCAAAAAGAAACATCCATAATTTATTTTGAGTGAATGTGGGCATATTTCTCTAGATGACTTTCTGCTGATTGGGGGCACTGGTAATCTTATGTGTATCCTGAGAAAATTCAGTATATGACTCTGTCATATATGGGGTTTGTAAAGATCTTTTTCCATTTTGTTGGCTGCTGTTTTGTCTTTTGGATGGTATCCTTAGCCTTATAGAAGCTGTTCAATTTCATGAGATCCCATTTATTAATTGATGATCTTAGTGCCTGCACTATTATGTTCTGTCCATATTTGTCTTTTGTGTCAATGTCACACCAATTTTTTAACTTTGTCAACTTCTAAGGTTCTAGCCACATTCCCACTTACTCAATCCATCATCAGAACTGCCCTGTTTTGTTTTGTTTTGTTTTGTTTTTAAATCAAGAATTCTACCAGACAGATGGAGCTACATCCAGGTGTCTGTAGCTGAGGAGGACAACGGTCCCCATCTCAATGTCATTGCCTTTCTTAAGAATTGCCTAGCTTCTTTCCCAGGGAACCCAGGTTTAGTTCCTATGACTCACATGGTAGCCATCTACCATCTGTAACTCCCGGTACAGAGAATCTGACACCTACTTAAGGTCTTCATGGACACTGCATATATGTGGCATTCTGACATACTACAGGCAAAGCACCCATAGACATAAAATAAAAATTAATATCAAAATATGATAAGTATCTTCTAGGCCTTTACCTATAAGTATGTAAACAAGAAGAAGCAGGGCCAGTTACAAAAAAAGCCAGCCAGGGAAGCGTTGTCATGACTAACTCCCTAATTATTGAAGTTGACCATTTTCATTTCCTTGACATCATAAATCTTCTCCCAAGGATAGAAATCGGTGCAAATCACACTAAAGACAAAAAAGGTGAAGCTCCAAGTGAACACTTCGGCTGGGAAAGGGAAAAATCACTCCATTATTTTAAGATCTCTTGAGATGCTGTAAATACACAGGCAACACAGAACAAAGATCCCTTTTTTCCCCCTTACATTATTTATGGGCCATCTAAAAATTACATTCCTGTTCTCTTTCCAGCACTGAGAGAGAAACATGCATATTCATGATCTGATAAATATTTAAGTGGGATTTATTTAAATGAGAGAGACCATTTACAAACATTCCCTGGCTCTCAGATCTTATCCTCAGCACACAGAGGGAGTATAATTCCCTCTGGTAGATTCAAAACCTTCACTGGCCACCTGTCCCCCCCCCAAACTTGGAGTTCTTCCTTGAGAACTGGTAGATGTTACCTGCAGTATTTTAAGGGAGCCTTCTGCACCACCTCTTTCCAACTCTACCTTCCTGTTGTGAGATCATGTCATAGGATGTGTCATTGGCAGGATTATGTATCTGGAAGTTTATATGGGGACTGTTGAGGCACAGCTCTCTTTGCCTGTGCCTTTCCTTATACAACCCAGAAGTCCCTCTGCAAAACTTACCAGTAATAGCCACCCTGTCTATGATGCATATAGCCTTCCACATTTTAGGAGGACAGTTATGAGACATACTTGGTAACTTAGACCATTTGGCTTTTAAACAAGCATTTTGATGTTTCAGGAACATTTTATAGGTGGACTAGCAAAATGAATCAGCAGGTAAAATTGTTTGCTGTCAAACTTGATGACCTGGGTTCTATCTGTAACAGCCATGGTGGAGAGAACTGACTCCTGAAAGCTGTCCTCTGCCTTTCATACATGCATCATGACATGTAAGCACATGCGATTAGACACACATACATATTAGTGCACACAACAGTAATAAACAATTTTAAATAAGAAATTAAAAAAGATATTTATTAATGCTGCTTTCAAGGATTTTATACATACTGTGCTTTCATTACCTCTTTTCAACAATCCTGTTAGACTTTGAAAGTAAAAATTATTTTCTCAGCCTTAAAGATTTTTTTTTTAAGATTCAGAAAGATGCTGTTTGCCCCAAAGAAACCGTACAGCTTGTAAATTACAGACATAGGACTTGAACACATGTCTGATAATATCTGGGATTTTAGACTACCTCTGGTGTATGAGAGTGCTGGGAGAAAAAGCAATGATAACCCAAATAGAAAGTCAATGTTGACATATCAACACTGAAACTACAGGAACAGAGAGGCAGCACCTCTTCACCACTATTGTGTAGTAGATATTCTGTGTACAAGACAAGGTCTGGGCTCTCCATTCTAGTATCCATTCTTAGGTACGACCTAGACCTAGTTGTAGGGCCGTTTCCACTCTCCCAAAAGAAATTCATCTATTTTGTGTCACATTTCCATAGTTTATGAAATGTTCATTGAACTCACCTACTAAATTAATTTGGGCTAGGGAAGTACATGCTGGTTACCATCTCAATGTATCACTTATCCCAAGTAATATACATGTTTTTATTATTAGTTTTTAATTATTTAGTTCAGGGACACTGTACATGGCTAGGATTACAAGTAATAAGTCAGACCCATGAAAGAAAAAGCACTTGGTTTCTCAGTTCAAACAATTTGTACTACCTGTGTGGCCATCTAAACTATATAATTTAGACATGCCAGATGAAATGTAGGTATCCAATACAAATTTATAAATAAGAAACAGATATTCTCCTATTATAAGCAATATCTAAATATGAGGATCACACTTAAACTGAAATAATGTTACTTGAAATTTAAATTTACTCATCTTTGTCTGTTTGTTACTATATCTGGCAACTCAAAATTAATTCAAAGTCCTATTCTAAGGAGGGTCACTGTCCAGAAGTGACTATTGGATATCTGCTTGCTTATGGCAATTGCCTATGACTAATTTCAAAGCATAGGGCCAAAGGACTGAGGGTTGTGAGGGAGGAAAAGATAAGACAGAGAAAACTATCACATTGTAAGACTGGTCCTTGTCACCTCTATATGACAAAAAATAGGTAATGTCAGTAAACCATTTTACACAACAGAATTAGCTTTTTTTGCCTCTTACCACTAAGCTTCCAACTCTGTGTGCTGTTTTTCTCTCTTTTCTGCCCTTTGATATAGGAAAAAGGAATACATATTGGCATTACCAGACTCTGTTCTCTGGGAGTGATCTGAGCCTCAGAAGGTACATCACAAGCAAACAGCAAGATAGGCTACAGGATGCAGCCAAACCACTTCCCAGACAACAGAGCTGCCCATGTGGAATTAAGTGCCAAGCACAGACCCCAAGAGTGATGGTGGGAAGAGTTCCATGACCAAAGGAAAATATATTAGGGAAGTGGAGTAGAGAATGCTTACAAGCTTAATTAGTAATTTGCACAACATCAAAATTTAAGATGTTGCCAGTATCAGTGGATTCACACTATAGAAGCCAAGCTGAACCCAAGGGAGGGGATCAGACTAAACTCTTGCTAGTCAAACTAGTCCAGTGGCTGAGGTACCTACCAAGACATTGCAATTGAGAAAAATGACAAAATTAGAACACCGACAGTGGGCTGGCTCACATGCAAGACAATTACAGAGGCTGAGGAGTATGAAGCCATTGAATGGTAATCAAAGTAGTGACGATAATGACAAAAATAGCAGACCTTACTGAGAACTTATTATGTGCCAGGCACTGCATTCTGTACTTTACACGAATCGACTCAGTCCTGACAACAACCCTATGAATCTGTCACCTACATTTTATGAGGTACAGAAAGATTATATAACTTGCCTAGAGTCACACAATTATTGAATGATGAATCAGAAAAACCAAACCTAGGCAGTCAGGTGCCAAAGCTCACATATTTAACTGCTAGACTCTCCCATTGCTCTAATCTATCCTTTTCTTTCTTTGATGGTTCACTTGATTCTTTGATTTTTTTTCTCAGACAGAGTCTTTTTAAACTAGCACATAGCTAGCTAGCTATGTAGACCAGGCTAGCCTTGAAATCAAGGCAGTTTTGCCTCTGTCTCCCAGTTGCTGGGATCTAATCTGTTCTAGAACAGATTTCCCCAAATTTGGAAAAGAATTATGAAGTCTTTCCCAACACCTTTACCAAAGCCTTCTTAGCACAAGGGATATTAGTCAACCAGAAGTACTTTTATGAACCTAGAACAGAAGGAGCCTTAGAGGCCTTCTCAGACCCAGCATGCTCTCAATGAATTATCAAACACTGGTCTCTTGTCAATATTGCAAAACTAAGATTTTAGGGTTTGACTTTGGTCCTTGTGGTATGAACAAGAGCACATATATCTGCTGGTTCTTTGAAAGTTTTGAGAGATGCTTGGAATCATGTGAGTCTTCTGGTATCTGTTTATTTTAGTGACTTTTGAGGCTCATATTAAATAGCACTTCCATGTCTATGAGGTCATTCTTATTTTCTGAGGTAGAATCCTTTGGTATTTTTGCCTCCAACTCTGCTTTTCAACTATTCTATCCAGAAATATCCATCTCTCCTGTAACAATATAAGGATGACAAGTCTGATGGTTTACTCATATGTATATCTGGCAGCATTACAAGGCACACATGGAGATTTTAATCAAGCAAAATGAAGCTATTTTAACTTGTTACTTTTCACATAAGAAGACAAAGTCCAGAAAAAGAAAAGCACTCATTTTAAGTCATACAATAGCTCATGGGCTATCATTCCACACTCAAAACAGTGCTCCATCTACTATCCAAGGATATCTTTCTGGATAATCAAAATGAGTTTGTTCCAGTCTTCTATCTTCTTTTTCTTCTAACATGCTTTTAGTCCAAGAACTTCCTAGCTCAATGCTTTCATGTTTCATTTGGAAAACTAATTCCTCTTCCTACAACATACTTCGCTCCCCTGAAATCACATCTTCAGTCTCTTCCACAAACTCCTATGTATAGGCGGTGATTTTAAAAATATCATTAAATTGACAGGTTCAGCTGCTCCTGTGAAGAATTGAGAAGCCTGGGACCCCTGACTCTTTCCTCCCCAACTCAGTAGCATAGCCACTGCATACTAATCACAGGATATTATCATATCCTCACAATAACCCTATGTCCCAGACAGTGTTATTTGGCCTATTTTGCAAGCGAAGATCCTAAGATTCAGAAAGCTTAAGTGATTTCTAGGATTATACAGCTTAAAAGTGACACAACTGGATTTTAAATCCAGTCTAGTGTATACTTAGCTGCCATGCTTCTAGTCTTTACTTGGTCCACTCTATAGGAAAGGACATACTGCTGCAAAAGTATTTTCTCTAAGCTCTGCAATTAGTGTTCTTCTCTACTGTTCCTCAAGCTACACTCTCTAGTACAGTAACAACTAAACACATATGATGACACAAACTAATTATAATTGAATGAAATTTAAACTGCCATTAATTAGACTCATCAGTCACAAGGCCAGTACTCAAAAACTATATGGAAGTAGTGGCCACAAAACTGGATGGCACAGAGGCTGGAGAGATGGCTTCGTGGTCCACAGTACTTGCTGCTCTTGCAGAAGATCAGAGTTTAGTTCCCAAATCTCAGGTCAGGTTGCTCACAACCCCACGTAAACCCAGCTCCACAGGATCTGGAGTCCTCTTCTTACCCCCACAGGCACCTGCACTCATAAACACATACCTATACACACATTTTTTAAATAAATCTTTTAAAAATTAGACAGCACAAAACAGATTATTGATATAACTGTAGAAACAGCTATTGGGTAATTTTCTGTAGAGACTAAAATTTAAACTCCTCTGCCTAGTATGTCAAGTGGTAGTATCTCTTAGATTTTCAGCAGAAAAACAGAAAAAAAAGAATAAAAAAGGGAAGCTGGAGAAGGGTGTGGCAGTCTGGGGTTGGTCAATGCTACACCAAAAAAGTGAGGCCAAATTCTATTGTATATAATGGATTTCCTCCCTGAAATACGTAGAGCCCAGGGAACATTGATACTAGGCTCAAATATGCCTTTGTGAGAAAGTCTGAGGTGGGGGGGGTCTCTTAACATCACACTGGTGACTGGGTCCTCTCCAGCAGTGACAAGAAGAATTCTGATATGAACAGAAAATATTTGACCTTTGAAATGGAGTTACAGAATTCATGGTCAAATCTGAACTCTGCTAATTATCAGCCACAACTTTGCTTATTATATTAGAAATCTAATGTTCACACAGCTGCGTAGCATTATTGGACTTGTTTGCCTGCCTGTAAAACAGTCAGTAATACATATTCTTCTTAGTTTTGTGATAAGTGTGATAATGAGGCAGGTGAGATAATGGCTTAGACTTCAAAACATACTCTAAATGATTGTGTGGAGCAGACACAGTTCAACCTCTTTGAACCAGATGATCTCTGAAGTCCCTTCAAGCTTTGAAATTGAAACTCTGACCCACACTAAGAAAGGTCAGCAGTCAGTTTCGAGGCAGTACTTAGAAAGGTGCTTACAGTGTGCATCAGGTTTCATAAGTAAGCAATGTTTCAGTTATCATGAATAGCACTGATTTCCACATAAAGCTAGCTTTGAAAGACTGCAGAGTCCCTCCCCCACCAAACAGTGGATGTTCCCAGACTCCTCAGTTCAAGACTAGAATACCATGGATATTTATTAGTTTCAAAATGAGTCATTTAAAAGAAGCAGTGGGTTTAGGATTTGGGTATTGGCTCAGATGTTGTTCCTATCACATGTAATTGCTTTACTCCAGGGAAATAGAAGATGCAAAATAGCAAGCAGATGGAAGGACAGAGATATTCAAGATGAGGAGGACAGGGAGGAGCTGGCAAAAGGAAAGAGCTGGGAGGAGAACATTTGATTAACTCAGATAGTATCTTGTCAAGCCCCAGTAGAATAGCACAGCAAACTGTCTTTGCTAGCATTTTAATCCTGCACAGACTTTTTTATGACCCAGCTTTTCTTCCACATCAACAATGCATGGGGACATGGCATTTCCCCTCATGGCTCAGAAATTTTTTAAGACCCTGAAATGCATCTTTAAATTACCCAAGAAAGATATAATTTTCCTCAGCCTGATGCAATATTTTGCTTTATATTTACTCCATGGAAATCACAAAGTCCTATCAGACAAATATAGAAACACATTCAACATTATTTGATGGATCAAGATACTCTATTCCCACTGTGCCTAAACATTTGCAAGATTTCATGTGCTTATAACTCCATCTTTCAACTGAAGGAGAAACATCACATCAGAGATCCAGAGTTTCTGCTTCAAAAACAAGTGATATAACTCCAGAGGCAAAAAGATCCTAGGCCAAAGCAATCATCACCCTCTTGATTCCCAATCAGGGTGCATTCCTGGGTTTGTCTTGAAAATCAAGGCCAGGGATCTGGATGCCCAAACCCAAGCAGATCACATAGACATTTCCTTTGTATTCTATAGTTTGTTTCACTTTATTACTTGTCCCTAGACTGTACAGAGAATGCTTCATCTTTTTGTATACTTTTGAGTTCAGCTGGTGAAGCAGTTCCATGGCAAAGCGCCAAATTAAATATGCTCACTTCTTTTTATTAAAAAGGCAGCTGAGGATTAGTCCATCAAAATTCTCAAGGAATGAACTGTTCTAATTAAGAGTCTTCTAATAAATGCTTGAGCTGGAACTAAAAGTATGCTGAAATAATTCATTTAGTTTTGACTACTTTTGACAATTTTCTGTTGTATCTTGTTCTGTGTTCTGCATATAAAATATCACTGACTTTTGCATGGACCTTGAGTCACCATTTTGAACATGTATTTTTAAGGTCCAGGATTACAAGTGAAGAGAGGTATAACTAAACCTTAACAAAGCTCATGACACGACGTGGAGAAAATATCCAATTTTAGAGGTTTACAGTTTGTTATTTCTTTTAATAAGTCAGTAGCATGCATTTGTCTATTGCTATGCTAAAAGACCATGACCAGGGCAACTTACACAAGGCAGGATTTATTTGGCTTATGGTTACAGAGGGATAAGAATCCATCATGGTGGGAAAGTACAGCAAACATGGCTGACACAAGCAACTGAGTGCTCACAACTCTAACCACAAGTAGGAAACAGAGAGAAAACTGGAAATAACATGATATTTTGAAAGGTCAAAGCCCACTGCCATTGACATAATTCCTCCAGCCAGATTACAACTCCTAAGCCTGGCAAACAGCACCATTTACTCAGAACCAAGTAATTAAACATTTGAGCTAAGGGTACCATTCTCATTCAAAAAAACACACACGGGAATAGAACAATATTGTTAATGAAGGTTCTAGCTACACAAAATGTGAATCTTCAATTTATCAAAACAAATTTATAATGTATGTCGTTATGATTTTCTGGAATTTCATTCATATCTGTTATAATGTTTGCCTTTCAAGTTCTAGTTTTATTGAAGTAGGTCTTCCTTTTTTTGTTTAATTTGGTTAAGAATTTGACATTTGTTAATCCTTAAAAAATAAATTAATTAAAAAAGTAATACTTCTAACATTTTTATACATTTCTATGCCCAAACTCTTGGGAGATAAATTTCATATTTATAAACCAAGGGAGAAACAATTTTGTGCCACCCTTGTCCTAGTATATCTTGCAGGCAGAATCAGCTTTTAAATAATTATAATTTGAGGTGCCTCCTGGATGAACAGGAGGGCATGTTCATTTTATAGTGTTTTCATATATGTGATGACATCAGTAACCCCATAGCTGTTTATCTTGTTCTTTTTTGCTCAGAATGTATTTATCTGTTTCTTAGCCCCAGAAGGCTAACTTATAGAAACAATAAAGCTAAAAAAATAAAAATAAAAATAAATCAAGGGAGAAAGATGCTAAGGAACTTGCCCAGGGATGATATTAATCAAGGTTATATAATTCAGTCTACTAATTGTTTTGGTACCTTGCACTGTGATGTCTATGTCAATTCTTCCTTTACTGCATCTCATTGACTTCCTCACAAGCAGTCCACACTGACTGGGCCCAGCTAATGTCACTACAGTAGGCGTAATATCTGAATATGTACTGAGCTTCAGTAGCACTAGGAATAGCTTATATGAAAGTCATGGGTTAGATAATAATGGTTGCCATAATAATGCCCATAAGCACCCCAGTTGAGATCCATTTATTTTGAATAATATAATCTTGGCATGCTAAATTCTCATTTGCATCTTTCTTTTGAGGATACTTGTCTGTGGGATAAATTCTGTTTTTCAGAAAGGTTTTAGAGTCTCCCAACAATATACTGCTAGACTTCGGAGAGGCCAAAGAATACTATTTGAAAAGTAGTAAATGTCTGTTCTGAGATTGTTTGTGTGGTCGTTAGTTAATTAGAAAGTAGTCATCTTGACTGTATTTTTAAATTAGTCTTTTACAAAAGTTAGTCCTGAAGTTTACCTGTATCACCAGGGTATCTTAGCATGGGCCATATAGCTGTGTTCCCTGTGATATCTAACAAAGTTTATTTATCATCAGTGTGCCCTGGAAGCTTTTTACAAGACTGCTTTCCCTGATTTATCTCTGACATATTGAAAATTGCCCACACTGCCAAATTTATATGATTACTATGATGATCAATTAAAATAACTTTATTCCTGGGACTGAGGGTATTAAGATACTAGCAAATGAAAGCTGCTTCAATCATCAACTTCACAATCATAATCACCTACTCTGGAGTCAGCACTATATCCATGGTGGGAAATGAATGAGAATGAAGACATAAAAGGTATAGAGGACTCAGGCTTCAATGTTGGTAAATTTATAAGGTAGTCATGTTGTCTTAGTTAGGATTTCTATTGCTGTGAAGGGTCCCTAGGACCATGGCAACTTTTATAAATAAAAACATTTAATTGGGGTGGCTAACTTACAGTTTTAGAGGTTAGTTTACTATCATCATGGTAGGACATGGCAGCATGCAGGCAGACGTGGTGCTGGAGAAGTAGCTGAGAGTCCTACATCCAGCAGGCTACAGGATGTTGACTGAGACACCAGGAGGAATCCTGAGCATATGAAACCTCAAAGTCCATCCCCACAAGTGACACACTTTCTCCAACAAGACCATACCCACTCCAACAAAGCCACATCTCCTAATAGTGCCACTCCCTATGAGATTATGGGGGTCAATTACATTCAGACTGATACACACATACATGAATAAGTATTTCTAAAATTTTAACATGCATTATAAACATTTTGACAATTGGCTTAAACTCAGAGTCTGACTCAGTAGGTCTAAAGGAGGTTCCCCAAGAATCTGTATTTTCCACAGGTTTCCAGGCAGTACCAGTGATGCTTGTCCAAGCAGCATAACTGGGGGCACAGATATTATTTAGAATTCTGTGGCTATTATAAAATTGAGCAGAAACATTTCAGAATGTATATGAGAGGAAAGCAAACGAAAGGAGACAGAACAAGCTTTAATGTACTCTTATCTCCCTGTGTACCTATGCACTTTCACTTCAAGGCTCTCATGGGGTCATGTGATCATGTTCCCAGTCACAGAAGAAATCTTCCTGACATCTGGAAGATAATCACATGTATATTATTACCACAATTACATGGGATGTTGTCATTCCAAATGGAAACATTTTCTTCCTTCGTTTCTCTAGAACACCTTCTGCTTTGGTGTCAGCATGGACACATAACAGGGGCCATTCTCTTGTCACTTCATAAGATAATGTTTCTCAGAGTCACATTCCCAGACGAACAGTGGCAGAATCACTTGGTATATTATGGAGAATAAATAAGAAATATCAAAGTTTCCTGAAGTAACACCTAACATTCTAACTCCTGAATGCCTCAGGTACCTGGGCATTTCTGAGGTACACCCACATTAGAGATCTGCTTGTATGAGGAATAACACAATGGACAGAGACTCTAAAGATGATCTAACTTCTCTTAATTGACATGCATTCCCCCCTTCCTGAATTTATATATCATTAAATCTCATGAAACTATGATAGTAGAGCAGGTCTTTTATTCTTCAGTTTTCTACACAGTGTCTCACCTCAACCCCATATCACGGAAACCCACACCTAGGATATACCTCAGGTTGTTAAATCATATGGTCCTAAGTGTCTGAGAAGTTCTACCAAGAAAGGAAAAGAGTTGTATTTAAAAGTTGTTTTCATCTATTTTTGCTCTGTGGTTTGATTTGTTTGGCTTTGTTTTATTTCTAGCACTTCTTTATGGCATACTGGAGGTATTCAAAGCCTTTAAAGCCATTGACCTTACTATTCCTCATTGATTTTTTTTATCTTTTTAATATTCTAAGAAATATCAGTGTGTGTGTGTGTGTGTGTGTGTGTGTGTTTGTGTGTGTGCATGTGTGTAATGTGTGCTGAGACAGGATATTGCTATGTATCCCAGTCTGGTATAGAAATCACTAACTAACTCAGGTTGACTAAAAAAATCATGGCACCCCATTTGTCTCAGTCACCTAATTGTTGTGATACCATAACTTATATTGAAATAATAAATTAAGTTATGAAAGAGAATTAAAAAATATGGTAAGAAAAATAATAGAAAGGTTGGAGCTTTCTTCCCACAGCTTAAAATATTGTCTATTCCAGTCTCTTCCTCTACTTTCAGAGTTGAGAAATACTTTTCAAGTTTGAAGATAAAATGCAGTCTTTTCACTTGGGCTGACAGCTATGAGTCTGCCTGTATTTTCTCTTTTTGCTTTATTATCAAGTCATGGCAAATACATATATTGTGTCTCCTGGGATAGTGACTATTTATCATGTACTCTCTCATATGGGCTTCTCAATATAATTCTGTATGAAGGTACATTTAATAATGAAGTTCAGAAAATACTGTGACACATAGGTTCCTAAAACACAGATATAAAAAAGTGAGTCCTCCTTATGGGAGGGATTCTACATGACCCCAGTGTTCAGCTTTGTTTTCTAAATTCTGTTCCTCTCTTCTCCAATAGAGTAAGAGAATGCATGAACATCGTGTGAGGGTCCAAGTGAGAAAATATATTTCTATTAGACATCATATAATCAATCATGTTCTTAATTTATACAGAAAAACTATTTTTTCCAAAAAATTTATTGAACATGCAGGAAGAAGAAGAGTTGACATCGGTGGGAAGGAATTTTAAAGAAGATGTGGGTGAAAGAATCAGAATGTATTACATATATGTATGAAACTGTTAAAGAATTAATTTGTAAAATTTATTAGCATATATTGATTATATAAAGTAACCAGATTTTATCATGACATTTCTATATTTGTGTATAGCATACTTCAATCATATTACCCCTCTTCATACCTTCTTTTCTCCTTTCACAACTGTTAAGAGCCTTTGTTTTACTTTCAAGCTCTGTTCTTGTTTTTGGAAAACATTAGATGTTTGTCTTTATGAATGTGGTTTACTTCACTTAACATGATGATCTTCAGTCCCATTGACATATTTTGTAATGTTATAGAAGATCCTAGTTAAAGGAGGTTTTTTTTTGTTTTGTTTTTCATTTGTTTGTTTTGTCTGTTCCTTTGGTTTTTTGGGTTTTGGTTTTGATTTTGCATTTCCATTCAGAATTATGCAAATATTAGTGACAACTTGAAATAAAAATCTACAAAGGTAATAAAATGACATCTCCACAGCACTTACAACAAGAGCTGTAGCACAAATTCTAATTGATCTTGATAATAAAGACTCAGAGGCAAACAGGGTAAATGCTGCAACATCAGAGGAGCCAGCCACTAGAGAGACTTCTTACCTCTACTGAATCCTCAGGCCAAAGTTGTCTCCTCCTGCCTTATATTTCATTTCTCCACTCAACCATATTACTTCCTGGCTCCACTTCCCTAGTGCTGAGATTAAAGGCTTAAACCTGTACCACCTGGCTTTCTTTCTCTTTTAGACTGGATTAATCTGTGTGGCACAGGAGCTCCTTATCTTCCTGCTTCCTCCTCCCAAGTGCTCAAGACTAAAGGTGTGAGCCACCACTACCTGGCCTCTTTGGTTAACTAGTAGCTAGCTCTGCCCTCTCATCTCCAGGCAAGCTTTATTCGGTAGATGACAAATAAAATGTCATCACAAAAAAGCCACATAGTTTGAAAGTGGTCAATTACAAGATCAAGTTGATGGGCTCTCAAAGTCATTTTCTGTCCCAAATGCCTCCTTTAATCTGCCTGTCACAGCTATCAGTACCAACTGTCATAATCAGAAGTCATTCTTTCAGGTTAACATTGAAAACACTGTGCATTAAAGCTTTACACACACACACATCTGTTTGATTAGTTTCTATTACTTTGAAAGGTCTTGAGGAGACAGGACATAAGGCAAGTTAAACTTTGGTTTGAGTGGTAGTGAATAGAGGTCAGAAGAACTGGACAAAGTGCCCTAGTAAAGAGAATAAGTAACCAGGAACTAACCTGGAGGTCCTGGATGCCAGGTGTAGGGAGTAGTGTGTCCAATTGGATCATATTAGGTGAAACTCACAAAAACCTAACAGTGGCTTAAGCACATAGGGATTATTTTGCATAATAAAAGCCTCTAACCAAGCAGTTTTAGGCATTGATTTTACTGCTCCTGAGTATCACCAAAGTCGCAAGCTCTTCCTTTCAGCTGACTTAACTGAGTGCTTCTTACCTTTGTCACAATGTGGCTCTGACATCAGTCCTCATAGGAGACAGAAAAATGAAACAAAGGAAGAATATAATCATGTCCATTTCCTTTTATCAAAAATAATAACTTTTTCAGAAATTCCCAACACATTATCATTTCAATGTCTTCGGCTAGGACAGCCCCGCATGCCCCACCTACTCAACACTATTGCACAGGACCTTCTGTGTAAAGAGGGTATTTAACTGTAGGCATTGTCTTCAGAACTAACAGCAAAGAAGGAAATTGGCATTGAGTCGGAAACAAAAGTCTGTCAAAACCCAAAACCTGGTCTTGAGTGCTTTAAACGAGGACCACAAATACTTGTTAGGCACCTAGTAGGTATGAAACAATGTCATAGGCTTAAAGATCAGACTTCAACTAAACAAAACTTTTCTACAGAGGTATGTTTCCAGGGTAAATGTATCTACTTTTATTTTGTTCCTAGCCACTGATACACACTGAATTTTGGAACTATGATTTATTCAGCTACACCCAGTCCGTATATAGAGCCTTACAAAGAAAGACTGTTGAACTGGAGCTATCAGGGTCAGGTTTTTAGAAGCTTTACATTGGACTTATTTTATGCATGCAAATCTCTCTCTGCTTTTTAATTGGATTTATGCCTGGCTATACTGTAAATTGCTTTTGAAGATGGACTGCAGAATAGATTCTGGCTATGGGCAGCAATACAATGATGCAAGCACTTTAGGTGCCAACTCACCTCTGCACCACTATTTCTACACAGCTTCCAAATTCATCCTAGTTTCTGAATGCTCAATGCAAAGGAATTCTTATAATCTAATGAGGGGGATGTAAAGGCCATGCCCTTGCATTACCATCCCCAATAAAAAAAAAGCAAGGAAATGATATTAAAACTTCTGAAATTATTTCTATTAAAAGTTCATTCCTGAGGAGTCTCTCTCTCCTCAAGGAAAATAAATAAAGGATTCTAGAAGAGAAAAGGTCATTATGGTCATTTTGCTGCTGATAGAAATAAACAGAAATGTCCCACAACGTAAAAACCCCATCTTTGTAGCCACTTGTTTTTAGTCAGAGTAGGAAAGAACATTGGAAAATCACTTTGCATTAACTCTTCAAAATCAAACTTATTATAATCTGGTGCCAATGGCCGATAGAATGTAATTCGAGAGACAATTTTATTTACAAAAATTTCTTTGTCTTTGGCCTATCATGATGAAAGTTACACCAATGTTCTTGGAGATCTTCTGATAATAGGTTTACTCCATCCCACAGAAGGAAAATAGCCTAGGTGAAATTAGTTTATCTGCTTGATCTGTGTCCCAAAAAAGATCAGAACTCAAAGACTATGGTAACCTTCAGTAGTATACTTTTGTCTTAAGAGTAAGGAATATGATAGTTTGGAATTTGGGAAGCAAGCAGAACTCTGTAGGATGTCTTAGGAGGAAGTCCAATTTAAACAAGAAATAACAAATGGCCACTAGACTCTTTGTCTTTTATTGCACATGTTAGTGATCATATAAAAATCAATAAACAACCTCTCACTGGTGGCATTATATCATTGAATAAAACTGTTTGGGAAAAGCAAAGTTCAAAGCGGTACCCTTGAACCTCATCATTCTTAACTTTGATGAACATGTTT